>PVHY01015630.1:11708-35691 GCA_004024945.1 Uropsilus gracilis | reverse complement strand
CTCCCATTTTTCTGCAAATTGTTGGTTGGTTAAGTTGATGTTCAGTTGTTGGTTGTTTGGCCTGTTATTCACCTCCCCCGCCTTCCCCCTCCTCCTCTCTCGCTCCATGGTTCAGTCCCATTGGTTGTTTTCATTTTTTCTAATTTGTTTGTTTTTCCCTATATCCATCTTTTAAGTGAGACCATCCTGTACTTCTCTTTTTCTTTTTGACTTATTTCTGCCAATATGAGTCCCTCTAGTTCCATCCAGGTTGCTGCAAATGACATGTGTTTGTCCTTGATGGATGCGTAGTATTCCATTGTATATATGTACCACATTTTTTTTAGCCAATCATCTGTTTGGGGGCATTTGGTTTGTTTCCAGTTCTTTGCAACTGTGAACAGGGCTGCAATGAACTAGTCTTTCCTTTTTTAAAAAGCAATATATACATAGGTTAAAGAATAAAATAGTATAGAAGGGCTCATAATGAAAAGCAGCAGTTCCCTGCTGCATCCCCACAGCCAAAGAATGTGGAGCTCCGTGTACTGGTTCCACCCCTGGAAATGTAATTCATTCGGTATGGATAATGATCAGAGTAACTAATCCCTACCTCACAGAGTGGAAAGGATTACATTAGTGCCATGGGCTAATGCCTTGGCATACAAGAACATGACTGTTACAAGAGACTTAAGTTGTGAAGATGAGGAAGTGAGAGGATATGTCTGAGATTCTAGTGATTCTGTGACAGAGCCTAGACTTCAACTAGAATCTCATGCTTGCACATGTTGAACCTTTATGCCACACTGTTTGATAACATCACAAAGCAATGAGAGCTCATTAAAGGCTCTACTCAGCAGGCAGGATTCGAGTAAAATCCTTAGTATTTAGGGAGGTTGACTGGAAAGGGTCAGGTTGTATTCCACAGCAGTGTCTGCCTTTAATTGGGAAACCTGGTGTTGTGTACCAGGGACATAAACACAAGCCAGATCTTTATCCTGCTTATAAGCTGCTCATTGTCCAGTTTGGGAGGCAACTCATAAAAGAGCTTTGAGTGGTCAGTGCTCTGGTAGTGTGAAAATGAGGGAAATTAACAGGTAGAGGTTCAAAGAAGGTAACCTGTAGTCTGGGGAAGTAGCACCTGAGTCTTGAGGAACTGGTATTAGCCAGTTGAAGAAGCGGAAGGGATTTCCAGGTAGTGGGGTCTCTGTGTACAAATACCCACAGGCAAGGAGCAACAAAGCAGTTCAGAGATACTAAAGGTTCCTTCAGGTTTCTTGGAATGCAGGAAGAGGAGCAAAAAATGGTGGGAGGTGGATTGGAACCAGATTGGGAAAGGGTCCTTAGATCCATGTTCCAGGTGCACCAGAAACATGAGACATCCCAGGCCACAACTTCAACTGCAACTCAGACTGGGACCTTGAGCTCTTGAGTGCTTGTAAAGATCAGCACATGATTTTGGGATACAGCTGGGTTTGGGAACTGAAGTCAGAAAAATGACTTTAAGCAGAGGAGACTGGACCAAATGTAAATTTAACAAACCCCTTTGTAGCCAGTGTGAGGATGGATTGGGTTAGATCCTAGTGCTGTTTGCTCCCATACCTGTGGTTTCCCTGTTCTACTTCTTACAATGTATCTGCTTGTTTTGTCTCTGAATAAGCTATGAATCAGCAGTAAGTGCTATTAAGGTGGACCTAGGGCTGTCTTGCTACTGGTATATATCCCCAGCAAGAAGCACAGTGCCTGACAAAACAGGCAGCCAATAAATTGTGGAATGAATGCATGTATATATGAGGGAGAGAATGGAGATAAGATTAGCTAGGAGACTTGAAAAGATGAGGAGGCATGCTATAGAGCAAGGGCAATAGGAATGGATTATGGGTGGTTAAGGTGTGAGCGCTTAAGGGAAAATGATCTGGACATGGTGATTGATTGTTGGGTATGCAGGGTGACTGAGGATAGAATGAGTACCCGTTAATAGCCAAGATTCTACCCTATCCCCATTTTTCCTTTCTCATCGATCTGAGTACAAATCTTCCAACTTCTTCAGCAGCTGAAATTCCACAAATGAATTAAATGTGTGCTGTGTGATCTCCCCTCCCACCAACCATTGATTCATCCATCCAGTTCAATAGGTCTTGGCTAACTAAGTACCTCCTGTGTGCAGCAAGGCTCTTCCAAGCCAGGATCAGATTCTTCCTTGCCTACCTCAAGATAGATTTTTTTGAGGGTTTCCCTTTTAGAGTTCACATCCCTTATACAGTAACTTGAAAATGAGATCCCCAGACATCAGACCTGTAAGGGAACTTAAAGACTCTGCATAACCCACTCCTGAGGCCCTTGGAGGGGAAGGAACTTGCCCAAGGTCCCACTAGTAGGAACAGGAATCTAAGTTCCTTTCCCATACTGCCCCTAGAGCCTTGACCTCCCCATCCCAGATCTGGACTTGCAGAGGTGAACAGGGAGACTTCAGTAGAACCTTGAAGGTTTTATGTACTAGACAGGCCCCCTTCTGGAAGCCCTCAGCAAATACCCACAGCCCTTAGAGGGTTTTCTTAAGCATGAGATGCCATGTTCTATATTAAATCCTGACCGCTGATGGTTGACTTGGGATAGTATCTCAAGGACAGCTTATCTAGACTGGCCAGTGACCTATCAGGTGAACTGATGTAAGACTCCGCCTTATAGGGATCTCCTGTATTGAATAGCAAAGTATGAAATGAGGTCCTTTTTCCGGGAGACTGAAGCATTCAAAAGAAATGAACAGTTAATTAGAATTTAGAGAGGTGGAAGTGGTGGTAAATGAGGGGTGCTAGGAACTAAGCAGCAAAAGCAAGGCGAAAGTGCAGAAGCCTTGAAATGTTCATATCATGAGATTGTGGGACCACAAGGCAGCAGAAGCCATGAAATAGCAAGACAACAATGAGCCAAACGGACACAGAAGCCATGAAGCAATAGGAGCCACAACCCTGAATCTGAGATCCATGAAGCAGCAGAAGGCTTAAACAGACATGATTCATGAGGCAACAGAAGTGAGGAGACTGCAAGAGCCACAGGATAACTGAAACTGTGGCAGCAAGGCAATGGGAATCGAATTAGTAGGAATGACAGGACATGAAGTGACAGCACAGAGAATCCCTGGATTAATAGGAACTGAAAGCCCAAGAACTAGGAAGCTCCAGGAGCCAGGAGACCCTGAAGGCCATGGGCTAGAAAGGAGAAGAATGGAAAAAAAGGTATTAGTAGCAGTAGGAGTATAAATACAGCCAGAAAGAAGTTGAGTCACCATTTTTGGGAAACAATAGAGAAGGGAGCAACAGCTGCCTGCAGCTGAGGAGGTGACAAGATAAGCCAGCCTCTAGAGCTGCTTTGGATCATGAACTGTTTTCAAGTTTCTGTTTTTCCATGAGGCTGCCTGTGTAGCTGTTTTTGTCTTCCTTATTTTCCTGTGAATACTTCAATAAATCCATCACTAACCTGAGTGTGCCTGTTCCTTAAAATCTAAAAGAGGTTTACATGGTGGTGTGCACTTTAGATGGGGGGAGTGCAAAGTTTTCCGGGTGGCTTGGAACTAAGACACAGAGGTAAGGAATTCACTCATTTATTTTCTCTCATACACCTTCACTAGCACAGACACTTTTTACTCATTTGCATACTGACTTATTTTTCTTATTCATTATTCATTTATTCACTTATTTATGCATAACTTGTTTTCATTTTCTTACTCATTTGTGTAATTGTTCCTTTATTCTTTTCTGTATTCACTCACTCATTACTTTTCCATCTATTCATTAAGCAAGCACACATTGAGTTCCTGCTGTTCAGCCCTGTGCTAGATTTTGGGGGCATAAGATACCCTCCTTGAACTCCAGGAGCTCACACTTTAATTGGGACTCATAAATTGACAAGTTAAGTGCACCATGTGTGACATAACTGGAACCTAGTTGAGGCAGAGTGAGAACACAGGAAAGACTGGATGGTTCTTCCTGGGGTGGAACAAGGTGGAGCAAATACACAAGAAAGCCTTTATAGAGAAGGGGCACTTGAACTGAGTTGAAGGAAGAGTTGCTATTTTCCATGTGAAAAGGGGGAAAGAACATTCCAAGCAAAGAAGCTGTCTAAACAGATTTTGGGGAGACCACGCATTGTCCCTTAGTGACAGAAGAAATGCAGAAGCTAGATCAAACTTAGCTTTGACCCAATGGGCTATAGAAGGTTTGAAGCCAGGGAGACATAGATGGACATTTTAGGAAGCTCACTTTGGTACCTGGTGTGTAAGATGATTAGGGTCATGAAACACTGAAATATTGTACTTGTAAATATAAGTGTCAGAGGCATGAAGACTCAGGAAACTCTTGAGGGAGAAAAGTTCTGCAGAGAGACTAAGTAAGACTCTTGGAGGACATGAAATTTGAGCTGAGCCTTGAAGAATAGGGAGGATCCAATTTGTGGAGAAAAGAAGGGGCTTACAAGGCCTAGGATGGAAATGAGATGGGTGTAAATATGGCAAGTTTGTGGGGTAACAAATATTACATTTTCACTGGAGCAGAGCTGATTTTAAAGGAGAGAGAGGGAGACAGACAAGGGGTTCTGAAGTGCTTTCTATTCTGGACGTTTGCAGGGGTGAGGACATTTTGGGTAGGGGGAGGGCTTATGTGGTGGACAGAAGTGTCTTTCCTTGGAAAAAAATTAAATGTCCATTTAAAAATACAACTAATACATGTGTGCTTTTTAGGAAACATCAGTAAACTCAGTATGCAAGGACATCATGAAAAGCAAGTCTGCTGTTCTACATGCACCCCCACCCCCACTGTCACTTTGAATAATCACTTTTTGTTATTCTAATTGTTATCTCTAAACAGTATGTTATGTGGGTATTGACCTTTTTTGTTGTTGATTTGCTTTGGCTTTATTTTTTAAACTTTTATTTCATTATATACATATATATGTTACATAATTATGTATTCCAAGGTTCTCCCACCACCTTAACACCTGTGAACTATCTTAATCTCTTGTGCCCATCCTTTCCCCATTTCACCCTCCCCCCCTCTTGTTTATGCTTCAGTTCTGCTGATAGTTTTAAATTTTTCTTGTCCATTTGTTTTTCCTATATCCTTCACATAAGTGAGACCATTTAGTATTTTTCTTTCTGTCATTTCCACTAATATGATTTCTTCTAGCTCCACCAATAGTGCTGCAAATGACATAACTTTGTCTTTTTTGATTGATAAATAATATTCCATTGTGTACATATACCACCACTTTCCGACACATTTGTCTGTTTTGGGGCATTTGGGTTATTTCCATATCTGGCTGTTGTAAACAGTGCTGTCCTTTTGAATTAGTATTTTTGTATCTTTTGTGTAAAGCCGCAGAAGTGGGATTGCTGGGTTGAGTGGTATGAGTGGTAGTTCCATTTTCAATAGTTTGAGGATCCTGCACACAGATTGCCATATTTGCTGGTCCAGTTTTCATTCCCACCAGCAGTATAAAAGTGTTCCTTTCTCTCCACATCCATGGAGAACAAAATTTTTTTCCTGTTCCATTGCATTTCTTTTTATTCTGGTTGTTGTCTCTTTTGCTGTACAGAAGTGTTTTAGTTTGATGTAGTCCCAGCTGTTTATGTTTAGCTTCATTTTTTTAGCATTTGTAGATGTGTCCTGAAATGGATTTCTGAAGTGCAATTCATGGAGTGTTTTGCCCATATTTCTTATATGTATTTTATGGTTTCAGGTCTTATATCCAAGTCTTTTATCCATTTTGAGTTGTTTTTTATTTTTTGCGAGTAGGTCTCACTATTTTTGCCCATGGAACTGCAGGCTCTCGTTGCCCGGGGTACCACAGACTCAAGCAATCCCCAGCCTCAGCTTCCCAGATAACTGGGATTACAGGCATGCGCCACCACGCCCAGCTATTTTTTTTTTTTAACTCGGCCTCGCTGCGGGCCCCAGGCAGGACTCAAACCACGATCCCTAGCCCCAGCCGCTTCATAGGCTGAAACTTATAGGTACGAGCCACCGTGCCTGGCCCATTGAATTGGTTTTTGTACATGGTGTACAGGTCAGGAGAGCTTTGTCTGTTCTTAGTTTTTTATTCATCTGAATTTCAAAAGTATTTGTTCTATTTCTTTAAAGAATGTCATGGAAATTTTTATTAGAATTGCATTGAATATGTAGATTGCTTTTGGTAGGATGGCCATTTTGATAATGTTGATTCTTCCAACTCATGAGTAGGGAATGTCTTTCTATTTCTTTGTGTCTTCTATTTCTTTTAGCAATCTTTTATAGTTCTTTTTGTATAGGCCTTTCACTTCTTTTGTTAAGTTTATTCCCAGGTATTTCATTTTTGTTGGCACAATGGTAAATGGAGTGGTTTTCTTAATTTCTTCTTCAGACCGATTTTTTGCATATAAGAAGGCGACTGATTTTTGTATGTTGATTTTATAACCAGCTACCTTACTGAACTGGTTTACTATTTTCACTAGTTTTTCTGTATAGTTTTTGGGTTCTCTATATAAATTACCATGTTGTCTGCAAACAGTAATAGCTTTACTTCTTCTTTCCCTATTTTGATTCCTTGTATGTTCTTCTCTTGCCTTATTGATATAGCTAGGACTTCCAGTATTATACTGAAAAGCAGTGGTGAAAGTGGACAGCCTTGCCAAAGGGAAGGCTTTCAGTTTTTCACCACTTAGGAAGATATTGGCTGTGGGTTTGTCATATATTGCTTTTATTATGTTATGTTCCCTCTATTCCCAGAATTTTGGAGACCTTCATCATAAATGGATGTTGAACTTTGTCAAATGCTTTCTCAGCATCTATAGATATGATCATGTGGTTTTTATTTTTCTTTCTGTTGATGTGTTAGATTACATTAATTGATTTTTGGGTGTTGAACCATCCTTGTTTTCCTGCTAGGGTTTTGTTGAGAATTTTTGTATTAGGGAGATTGGCCTGTAGTTTTCTTTCTTCATCTTGTTCGTTTGGTTTCGTTATTACTGTGATGTTGACTTCATAGAATGTATTTGGTAGTGTTCCTGATTGCTCTATTTTTTGAAAGAGTTTTTGTAACAGGCACCAGTTCATCTCTGAATATCTTATAGAACTTGTTTGTAAATCCATCTGGTCCAGGGCATTTGTTTTGGGGGAGTGATTTTATTACTGTTTCAGTTTCGCTGTTTGAGATTGGTTTATTTAGGCTTTCTATGTTTTCTTTATCCAGTTTTGGATGGTTGTATAATTCTAAAAATTTGTCCATCTCATTGAGGTTGTTAAACTTGTTTGCATATAAATGTTCGTAGTAATCTCTAATTATCCTCTGTATTTTGGCTTTGTTGTAATGTCTCTTCTTTTGTTTATTATTCTATTTATTTCTATTTTTTCCCTTCTCTTCTTTGTGAGCCTGGCTAGAGTTTATCTATTTTGTTTAACTTTGTAAAACTTAGTTAGCTTTGCAAAGCCTTTTGTTGATCTTTTTGATTGTCTTTTTTGTTTCTATTTCATTTTATGCTGGAATTTTTACTATCTCCTTCTACTTGCTTTTGGATTTTTCTGTTGTTCTTTCTCTAGTTCTCTCAGATGTGAGATTAGATTTTTTCTTTGGGTATTGTTTCTTTTTTTAAACATAATTTTTATTTTTTAATTTGATAGCACATGTATATGTATATATACATATACACACATATTTTTTCATATCATTGTCTACCCCAGGGTTCTCCTACCACCTTATCACCCATGAAACATCTTAATCTCTTGTGCCCCATCCTCCCCTGATTTTACTCTTCTCCCCTTCTCTTCATCTATGCTTCAGTTCTGTTGGTGCTTTTAAATTTTTCTTGTTCATTTGTTTTCCCTATATTTCTCATATAAGTGAGACCATCCCGTATTTCTCTTATTTCTTCTGGATTATTTCCACTATATTTTCTTGTTTCTTGATGTAGGACTATATTGCTATATGTTTTCCTCTTATTACTGCCTTTGCAGCATCCCATATATTCTGGAAGGTTGTATACTCACTGTCATTCATCTCAAAATATTTCTTTATTTCTTCTTTGATTTCCTCATTAATCCACTCTTTTTCCAATAGTGATGGCTTCAGTATCCAGGAAATGAGAGGTTTCCAGTCCTTCTTTTCATGGTTGATTTCTTGTTTGATACCTTTATGGTCAGAGAAAATAGATGGTATAATTTCAATCTTCATGAATTTGTTGATGCTGGTCTTGTGACCCAGTACATGGTCAGTTCTAGAGAATGATCCATGTGCACTTGAGAAATATGTGTACTCAGTTTTTTGGGGGGTGCAGTTTCCTATAGATGTCTATTAGATCCATTTGGCTTAGGTATTCATTTAGAGTTACTGTGTCCTTGTTTATTTTTGTTTCATTGGTCTATCTCTTTGTGAGAGTGGGGAGTTGAAGTTTCCTACCATATATGTATTTTCTCTAGTGTCTTTTTTCAAAGATGTTAGCAATTGTCTGATATATTTTGGTGCTCCTTCATATGGTACATATATATTAATGAGTGTTATGTCTTTCTGGTGTGTGATCCCCTGATTACTATGTGGTGGCCATCTGTCTCTCGTCGCCTTTTTCAGTTTGAAGTCTATTTTGTCAGATATAATTCTATTTGTACCTGCCTTCTTTTGGGGTCCATTTGCTTGTAAGATTGTTGTCCAACCCTTTACTTTCTATCTGTGTTTATCTTTAGCAGTTAGGTGTGTTTCCTGGAGACAGCAGAAGGATGTGTTCTGGGTAGCGGGACTCAAGCAATCCCCAACCTCAGCCTCCCAGGTAGCTGGGATTACAGGCGCCCACCACCACACCTGGCTGCTTTTTCCAAACCACGTCTTCTCGCTCTGTTGCCCAGGGTAGTCTCAAACCCGCAAACTCAAGTGATTTCTAGCTTCTTGCCTCCCAGTGCTGCACTTGGACTACAGGCACACACCACCACGCCTGGCTGGGTTCTGTTTTTTAATCCATTCTGTTACTCAGTTTTTATTGGTGCATGTAGCCCATTAATGTTTAGGGTGATTATTGGTATGTAGAGATCCATACTTGTCATTTTGTTCGTTACCTTGTTATCTTCTTTATTGTTCCTCTCTTGGTTTAAAAAAAATTTTTTTTTGAGACTAGGTCTCACCATTTTTGCCTGTGGAACCGCAGGCTCCCATTGCCCGCGGTACCACAGACTCAAGCAATCCCCAACCTCAGTTTTCCAGGTAGTTGGACGTGCACCACCACACCCAACTATTTTTTTGGGACTAGGTCTTACTGTGTTGTCCTGAGGGGGACTCGAACCGCGATCCCTAGCCCCAGCCACTTCTTAGGCTGAAACTTAGAGGCACGAGCCACCCTGTGCCGGGCTTGGTTTAAATTTTAAAGCTTCTTGGAGGGGGGGGGGAGATTTAGTAGAAGAGAATTTCTGAAGATTTTGTTTGTCTGAGAAGGTCTATCTTTTCCCCTCATAAATGAATGAGAACTTTGAAGGATAAAGTACCCTTGCTGGCATTTTTTTTTCCCTTGGAGTTTGTTGAATATGTTGCTCCATTCTCTTGTCCAAAGTGTTTCTTCCAAGAAGTCTGATGTGAGCCTAATAGACTTTCCTTTATAGATTATCTGTTTCTTGTGTCTTGACAGCTTCTCTTTACCTTGAATTTCTTGGAGTTTTACTATTTTGTGTCTTGCAGTAGTTTTGTTTTCATTATGGTAATTTGGTGTTGTTCTAGCTTCCTGTATCTCTATTTTCCTTTCTTGCTTCACATTTGGGAAGTTCTCTTCAATTATGAATATTTTCTCAGTTCCTTTGTCATTCTCCTCTTCTTCTGGTATTCCCATAATTCTGGTATTAATCTTTTATCAATTTCAGACATTACCTGTTGGTATCCTCTTATGACACATGAGGTTCTAGGTTATTATATACCAGTTTCAACTCTTGTCCTTCCTACTTTTGATATAGTTTAGTTCATTAGATAACTTTGTAAATTTAAGTAGCACCTTTATTTTTTGTTCCATAATTGAGACAATATTTCTTGACCAGAACTTGCTTGGGTGAGAATATCCTTTCATTTTGTTCTTTTCCCTGTCAACCTTCGAACTTTCATCATCTGATCGTTCATATTTTCAGAGTTGGATTCTTTAATCACGACTAGGTCTATGTGTGTGTTTTGTCTAGTTTGAAATTTGGATTTTAAAAGTTGAGAAACAGTTATATTAATATTACTAATTATTGTTCATTGCAGAGCCAATTAATATAGTTTTATAAACTTATAGCAGTTGTTCATTTTTCCAGATTTTTTCTAACTTTTCCCATTACTATTTTATCATATAAATAATATAAATATTTTTTCTTTTCAAAATATCTGTTGCACTAAGTAAACTTAGGTAAACTTTTCTCTTCCCCACCCCAAGAGACCATCTTTCTGGAATCTTCCATCCTCTTTCTCAAATCTGGACTAGTTGCTCTCTAGTCCTGACCTATGACTGTTGTTTTGGGTCATCACTGCTTTTCTTGGTTAAATCCACTATTTTCTGTGGTTTTGTTTGTTTGTTTTCCATTATTTTGATGATGCACATCCTTAGTAACTTACTCAGAAAGATTATGTAGGAGGTAGACTTCCTGAGTCTGCATGTCTGAAAATATCTTTGTTATTCCTTTACATTGGGCTACAAAGTTTGAGGTTTAGCATTTTCCCACAAAATTTTGAAAGAATTGCTCCATTTCTAGCATCCAATTTCGATAAGAAGTGTGTTGTCAATCTTAGTCTCATTGCTTTAGAGGTATTTTCCCTACCTCTTCTTTCCTTCTGGAACCTCATTGACATGAATCTTTTGTTACAGTCTTACAGTCCTAAAGGTTCTTTCCATTCCCTACCGCAACCCCCTAGTCTTTTTTCTCTCTTTTCCAAATTGGGTAATTCCTGTTCTATTTTCAAGTTCATCCATTATTACCTCAGTCCTCTGGTTTGCTGTTAGCCCATCCATTTAGGTTTTTGTATGGATTGTAATTTTTGGTCCTAAAATTTCTATTTGGTTCTTCTCCATATCTTTTATTTCTTTGCTGGTGGTGGTTTCTTCTTTTTTTAAGACTAGGTCTCACTATGTTGCTTGGGGTAGTCCTGATCCCATAGACTCAAGTGATCCCAGCCTCAGACTCCCAGGTAGCTGGGATGGAGTCTGTTTTTTTTTTTTTTTTTTTTTTTTTTTTTTTTTTTTTTTTTTTTTTTTTTTTTTTTTTTTAGCCTAGGTCTTGCTATGTTGCTCAGGAGCCCCCACAGACTCTCATTGCCCGGGGTACCCCAGACCCAAGTGATCCCCAGCTTCAACCTCCCAGGTAGCTGGGATTACAAGCGTGCACCACCCAGCTATTTTTTGAGACTAGGTCTTGCTATGTTGTCCCGGGTGGGTCTTGATCCCATGGACTCAAGCGATTCCCAATTCAGCCTCCCATCCTAGGCTTGAGATTAAAGCCATGCACCACCGCTGCCAGCAGGTGTTGGAGTCTTATGAATGTCTTTTCTCATTCAAGTTGAGATATTTTTGGTTCTTCTATGGTGACTTTCTCTTGAAACCTGGACAGTTGGGTATTAATTCTGAGGCCCTACATTGCATTTAAATATTCTATTTTAGCTTGCCTCTTCAGACATCCATCTGGCAGTGAAAACGGGGCCACTGCTTTATTATTGCCACATGGGCATGGAAGTCCAGGACTCCCAATCAATCACTGTTGACAAGTCAGTGGGAGATTTCCTCAGTAATCCTGCATGGGGAAATGGGAGTTCTGGTTCCATACTCTACCTTCTTTGACATCAGCCCAATGGGATAGGAAAGAGGTGACTCTTTATAGCCAGTCAGTTTGGAAGTTTAGGTTCCTCACTTGGCCTTTGATGTTGCTGCCTCTGTTTCGTCCATGGTGCTTGACTGGAGTAGAATGATTATTATCTAATTGTCACCTTCTCCAGCACCAAGTTGGGTATGTGAAGCAGAAACCAAACCCAGGGAACTTACATCAATCATGTTACTACTCTGCTACTGAGTTCCCCAGCAAATTTGTCTTCTCCCCTCTACCTCCCAGTCCTCTTTATCGATAAATATATATGTATTTAAATATATAGTTTATAATGTCCTAGGATTTTTGCTTTACTTAGTGAGAAGAATAGGGAAAAGTACTTCTCCATCCTCCTTTAAGTGGTTTAAAAAATGAACATCATGGCGTAATTTCAAAATTATATGTTTAGGTTTAGGGTTTTTTGGTATGCATAGTGCTGGTCATTGGTTAGCTATCGTAATTGGGAAATCCTTAAACCTGGAAATTCTCTTTTATTATTTCTTTGTTGTGTTCCTTTTCTTCCATCTTTTTCTCTCCTGGAACTCCTTAAATTTGAATGTTAGACCTTCTGAATTCATCTTCTGTAGTTTTTAATCTGTTCTCTCTCACTATTTCCCCTCCTGTCCTAGCTCTGTCCCTCTCTTGATTCTGTGTACTTCCAGGGAGATTTAACTTTACCTTCCAAATCTTCTCTTGCATTTCTTTTCATTTTGACAATTGCATTTTTAAAATTTCCAAATACCTATTCACATTCTCTTTTTTTCTTTCTTAACATACCATTCTTGTTTAATGGTTTATCTTGAATCTCTGAGAATAATAGAAGTATTTTTTATATTTCCTTCTATTCTTTGGAATATCTATTTCCTTTAGGATTCATTTTCCTCTGTTTGCCTATCTTAGTCTCATTTTTCAATTTTCAGCCTTTTCTCAAATGGTGTCTGAAAGTTGTTTACTCATATTTAAGAATGTAGCAATAAAAATCTGATTAAAAGCTCCGTGTGTGGGGAACCAGGCTAGGTAATTGATAGTCTGCCTTTTGGATGGTTGGAGGACAGTTGATTGCTATGCTATAGAATCCCTGAATGCCAGAATGCAAAGATCTTTTCTCTGAGGTTGTTCAGTTTCCTTATATAACAACCCTCTGGTTTATGCCTAATGGGTAGACACCTGGCTGTTGTGAATTGTGCAAATGAGAGTGGGTTGATGTTTTGATATATAACCTTCCAATTAATCGCACTGTTTTCAGCCCCACATCTCACTCCCACTTACATCATACCCAGCATTATTTTTTAGTATATATATATATATATATATACTATTTATATATATATATATATATATATATATATATATGTAGAGACTAGGTCTTGTTATGTTGCCCAGGGTAGTCCTGAACCTGTGGACTCAAGTGATCCCTAGCCTCAGCCTCCCAAGGCTGGGATTACAGACGTGAACTACAACACCTGGGTATTTTTTTTTTTTTGAGACTAGGTCTTGCTATGTTGCCTGGGGTAGTCTTGAACCCATGAACTCAAGTGATTCCTAGCTTCAGCCTCCTGAGGCTGGTATTAAAGGCCTGTGCCACCATGCCCAGCTAGTTTATATATTTTTATTGATTGCATACACACACACACATTACATCATTGTCTGCTCTGAGGTTCTCCCATCTCCTTAACACTCATTAACCATCTTAATCTTTTGTGTCCTCCCCTTCCCCTGTTTTCTCCCTCCTCCCCCTTTCTTGCTCTATGGTTCCATTCTGTTGGCAGTTTTAAATTTTTCTTATCCATTTGTTTTATCGTAATTCCCTCATATAAGTGAGACCATCCCAAATTTCTTTTTCTTTCAGTCTTATTTCTGCTAACATGATTCCTTCTAGCTCCAACCATGTTGCTGCAAATGACATAAGGCTATCTTCTTTGACTGATGCATAATATTCCATTATGTAAATATACCGCATCTTTTTCAGCCATTTGTCAGTTTTGGGGGCATTTGGGTTGTTTCCATATCATGGCAATTGTAAGTAGTACTGCAATAAACATCCAAGTACAGGTGTCCTTTTTAATTAGTGATTTTGTGTCCTTTGGGTAGATTCCCGGTAGTGGGATTGCTGGGTTGAATGGTAATTCCACTTTCAGTTGTTTGAGGGTCCTCCACACAGCCTTCCATATTGGCTGGACCAGTTTGCACTCCCACCAGCAGTGTAAGAGAGTTCCTTTTTCTCTACATCTGTGCCAACACATGTTGTTGTCCTTTTTTTTTTCATATGGGCCATTCTTTTTTTTGGTTTTTTGTTTTTTGTTGTTTTTTTTTTGAGACTAGGTCTTGCTATTTTTGCCCGTGGAACCAAAGGGTCTCGTTGCCCAGGGTACTACAGACTCAAGCAGTCCCCAGCCTCAGCTTCCCAGGTAGCTGGGATTACAGGTGCACGCCACCACACCCAGCTATTTTTTTGGAACTAGGTCTCGCTACAGGCTCCAGGCGGGACTTGAACCGCGATCCCTAGCCCCGGCTGCTTCATAGGCTGAAGCTTATAGGCACGAGCCACCATGCCCAACAGGGCCATTCTTTACTGGTGTAAGATGGTATGGTTGAGTGTGGTTTTGATTGGCATTTCCCCGATTATTAGTGATGTGGAGCATTCTTTCATATACCTGTTGGCCATCTGTATTTCCTCTTTGGAGAAGCATCTTTTCAGTTATCCCCATTTTTTGACTGAACTTTTTGCTTTGTTTTTGTTAAGTTGTGTGAGTTCTTATGGATCTTTGTTATCAGACCCTTGTCACTTGTATGGAGGGCAAAAATTTTCTCCCACTCAGTTGGGTTTCTTTTTGTCTTTTGTCTCTTTTGCTGTACAGAAGCTTTTTATTTTGATGTAGTCCTAGCTGTTCATGTTTTACTTCATTTTTTGCCAGCTGTAGATGTATCTTGAAATGGATTTCTGAAGTGTAATTCATGGAGGGTTTTGCCCAGATTTTCCTCTGTGTATTTTATGGTTTCAGGTGTTACATCCAAGTCTTTTATCCATTTTGAGCTTTTTTTTTTTTTTACTTTTGCAGTTTTAAGAAAATTTTTAATTATTTCATTTTATTTTTTTGAGACTAGGTCTCACTATTTTTGCCTGTGGAACCACTGGCTCATGTTGCCCGGGGTACCATGGACTCAAGCAATCCCCAGCCCCAGCTTCCCAGGTAGCTAGGAATACAGGCACGTGCCACCACACCCAGCTATTTTTGGAGACTAGGTCTTGCTGTGTTGCCCCGGGTGGGACTCGAACTACGATCCCCCAGACCCCGCCACAACTCCATAAGCTGTCGCTTGCAGGCATGCACCACCATGCCCGACTCTGCAGTTTTAAATTCTATTTAATGATTGGTGGTTACCTCTTATCCACTTTTTGAAAGTGGTGACAGGTACACAGGTAACCATATACAGCTTGTTTAATGATTCTTCACCCTCATGTTTTCTGGACAGCTGCACATGGATACCATATGGGTTCATCCTTATTCCTTTGACCCAGATAACTTAACTGAGTCCAATGTCAATGTGCACTTTGGAAGTGATATTTCCTTTCTGGGTCTCTTTTAGTGCTTGGGGCATGCTGCTTGAAGCTCACTCCATGGAGGTGCTTGTGTTAGAGAGTCACTGTCTCCACAATGGCAGATTTGCCCTTATTCTGCCCACCTTTCTTTTGGGGAGCCATTCTCATTAGATCACCTACTAGTCATGTGTACATCCCTCTTCCGCCATTTTGCTTGTGGTCCTCATTCCTTTTCACCTTTCCATTGTTCCTGATGAATAGAAATGGCAGTGGGAAGGCAGCAGATGAACTGTGACTCCCTCAGCTGGTTTTTTGTACAAGGTGTGAGGGAGTTGTCTTGTTTTTTTTCATGTTGTGGCTCAGTTTTCACAGCACCATTTATTAAAGAGGCTGTCCTTGTCCACGGTATGTTTTTTGCCCCTTTGTCAAAGATTAGTTGATCATATATGTTTGGTTTTCTCTCTGGATACTCGATTCTGTTCCACTGGTCTGATTGTTTGTACAAGTACTAGGCTGTTTTAATTATTATGACTTTGTAGTATGATTTGAAGACTGGGATTGTAATGCCTCCCTTCTCTTTTTTTTTTTGGTCAGGAGGATTTTGATACTTGAGATCTTTTGTTATTCCAGATGAATTTCAGTAATTTTTGTTCAATCTCTTTAAAAATGTCATTGGGATTTTATTGGGATTGCATTGAACCTATAGATTGTTTTTGGTAGAATAGCCATTTTGATAATGTTGATTCTTCCAATCCCTGAGCAGGGCATGTCTTTCCAATTTTTTATGTCTTCTTCTATTTTAAGAATGTTTTGTAGTTTTCTTTATATAGATTCTTCACTTCTTTTGTTAGGTTTATTCCCAGGTATTTAATTTTCAGGGTTGTAATGGTAAATGGAGTGTTTTATTTTTTAATTTCTTCTTATTCTGACTGATTTTTTTGCATATAAGAAAGCCACTGATTTTTTGCATATAAGAAAGCCACTGCATTGGTTTTGTATTGAGCCACCTTACCAAACTAGCTTATTATTTCAATTAGTTTTTCTGTGGATTTTTTTTTTTGTTTTCTAAATAGAGTATCATATAAAGATACTGAACTTTATTGAATGCTTTTTCTGCATCTATTGATATGATCATATGATTTTTGTTTTTCTCTTTGTTGATGTGATGGATTGTGTTGATTGATTTTGGGATGTTGAACCATTCCTTTGCCCCTGGGATGAATACCACTTCATCATGGTGGATAATCCTTTGCATGCACTGTTGGATTTGGTTTGCTAGAATTTTGTTTAGAATTTTTGCATCTGTGTTCATTAGGGAGATTGGTCTATAGTTCTCTTTCTTTGAGCAATCTTTGGTTTTGGAATAAGTGTAATGTTTGCTTCATAGAACGTATTTGGTAGTTTTTCTTCTTTTTCAATTTTTTTGAAGACTTTAATAGTACGGGTGTTATTTCTTCTTTGAATGTTTGGTAGGATTCATTTGTGAAACCATCTGAACCTGGGCCCTTGTTTTTAGGGAGAGTTCTGATGACTGCCTCAATTTCACTGCTTGTGATTGACCTGTTTAACTTCTCTATTTCTTCTGTGTTCAGTTTTAGATGGCTATATCATCTGAAGAATTTGTCCATCTCTTCCAGGTTGTTGTATTTGTTTGCATATAGATATTCATAGTAGTCTCTAATTATCTTTTGGATTTCTGCTGTGTCTGTTGTAATATCTCCCTTTTTGTTTATGATCCTGTTTGAGTTTTTTCTCTTCTTTGTGAGCCTTGCTAGGGGTTTATCAATTTTATTTATTTTTTTCAAAGAACCAGCTTTTGGTTTTGTTTATCTTCTCGATGGTCTTTTTTATTTCAATTTCATTTATCTGCTTTTATTTTATTTACTGTCTTCTGGGTTTTGAATTTTTTTATTGCTCTTTTTCTAGGTCCTCAAGTTAGGAGTTAGATTTGTCTTTTTGGTTGTTTCAATCCTTTTTATTTAGGCCTGTATTGCTATGAACATTTCTCTTAAAACTGCTTTTGCAAAGTCCCACACATTTTGGAATATTGTGTCATCTTTGTGATTTGTCTCCATGTATGTTTTAATTTCTTCTTTGAACTCCTCATTTACCCAGTGGTCTTCCAAAAACCTGTTGTTCAGTCTCCGTGTAGTGTATACTCTCCTTATTTTCTTTTAACTGTTGATTTCTAGTTTGATGCCTTTATGTTTGGAGAAAAAAGTTGGTATTATTTTAATCTTTGTGTATTTACTAAAGTTTGCCTTGTGGTCTAATATATGGTGAATTTTAGACAATGATCCATGTATATTTGAAAAGGAAGTGTGTTCTTTTCCTTGCAGGTGCAGTGTCCTGTAGATATCTGTTAGGTCCATTTGGTCTAGATATTCCTTTAAAGCTTTTGTGTCCTTGTGTAGTTTCTGTTTTGTTGATCTGTCCTTTGGTGAGAGTGGAGTGTTAAATTCTCCTACCATGTATATATTTTCACCAGTATTTGTTTTTAGTTATGCTAGTAGTTATCTTATTAATTTTGATGCTCCCTTGTTAGGTGAATATATGTTGATTATTGTTATGTCTTTTTGGTGAATTGACCCCTTAGACATTAGGTAGTGACCTTCTTTATCCTTTGTCCCTTTTTTTAGTTGAAGTCTGCTTTGCCTGATATAACAATGGCAACTCCTGCCTTTTTGAAGGCCATTTCCTTGTAGAGTTGTTTTCCAACCCTTTACCTTCAATATGTGCTTATCCTTAGAGATAAGATATATTTTCTGGAGGCAGAAGAATGTTGGATTCTGTTTTCTGATCCAGTCTGCAACTCTCTATCTTTTGATTGATGAGTTTAGACCATTGACAAAATTAGAGTGATTATTGATGTTTGAGATTCTAATGTTGGTTTTCTGCTGGTCATTTTGAGGTTCTGATTTGGTTCCTTGTTTTGTTTGTTCTATTTATTCTTCTGATGGCTTTGATATTGAGGTCTCTTGGAAAATTTCTTGGAATGGGGGTTTAGTAATAGCAAATTTCTGGAGACTTTGGCTATTAGAGAAGGTTCTAATTTTTCCTTCATATAAGAAGGATAGGTTTGCAGGGTATTCTTGGCTGGCACTTTTTGTCTTAGAGTTTTTTGAAGATGTGGCTCCATTCTCTCCTTGCTTGGAGTGTGTCTTCAGAGAAATCCAAGATTAGCCTAATGAGTTTTCCTTGGTAGGTTATCTGTTTCTTCTCTCTAGTCATTCTCATTATTTTTTCCTTATCTTGGGTTCTTGGAAATTTTACAACGATGTGTCTTGCTGTAGGTTTTCTTTCATTAAAGTAGTTTGGTG
The DNA here is from genome assembly GCA_004024945.1 of Uropsilus gracilis. Classification (NCBI taxonomy): domain Eukaryota; kingdom Metazoa; phylum Chordata; class Mammalia; order Eulipotyphla; family Talpidae; genus Uropsilus; species Uropsilus gracilis. The sequence continues at coordinate 17,032 of PVHY01015630.1, read as the reverse complement.
TCCTTTTTGCTTCCTGTATGTCTATTTTCATTTCTTTCTTCAGATGGGAAGTTCTCCTCTATTGTTGTATTAAAAAAACCTTTCAGTTCCAACGTCACTCTGTTCTCCTTCTGGAATTCCGATTACTCTTATATTTCCTTTCTTTAAGGAATCTGACAGATCTCTGAGTTTTTCTTCTGTCTTCTTACTTTGTTTTTCACTCTCTTTTTCTTTCTTCATCCTCTTTATATCTATATCCTCAAGTATCTGATTTGTTCTTCTATTTCATCTAATCTGCTCCCATGACTTTCCCTGCATTTTTGAGCTCCTCTATTGCTCCTCTTAAATCCTGAGTCTCTTTCAGTTTCTTTTTTAGGGATTCATTCTTGTTCTTCAGTTTGTCAATTATGTTATTCTTATTGATATTTTCTTTTTTTTAATTTAGTATTTATTTTTATTATTTAGATTACAACCTCGGTAAGTGGTTGGGCTACCTCCCCTTCTCTTCTCCCTTTGGTTCCCCTTCCATTCTCTCAAACTCCACTTTTTGTTTGCTAGTCTATGTTAAGTCCATTAGTCTCTTACTTTCCTGTGGCATTGTTCTTTCACTGGGTGAGGGACTGTTTTGTTGGAACCAGGTGAACCTTGCTAGTAGGTTTTCAGTCTTAAGTTTGCATTGGGCAGCCAGTCTGTATTTATTTGTGGTCTGTCCATGTTTTCTTGTTGCAGGCTGTTTTCTCCAACCTCATCTCTGCTGTTTTGCTGCTTTACCTTATGGTTCTGGTGTCAGATTTAGTTTCTCTTTGGATACAGGCAGATGCCATTGAATGGCCATTGTAGAACATCTCCTCTGCCTCAGTTTGCAACTTTGCTGTGGGGCCGATGCCCCCTATCTTTGATTTTCCTCTCCTCTCCTGTAATATGGGGAGGGGGTGTTGCTGTCCTAGAAGGCATCTCCGAAATGAGGTCTTGGGTCTTCCTGATCCAGTAAGTGCATAGGTGGGCTTTGTGACATTGTGTTTCTACAGCTGTTTCTCTTGTCTCGCATGCATTGGTTCTCTCGGTTGTCCATCTGCTGTGTCCAGCTCAGGCTTGTGGGCTGGATAAAAATCCAGCATGATCCCTCACCTGTTCTATGATGCAGTTTGTGTTGTGCATGTACTTGCTCCTTTTGAAGTTTAGCTGGAATGAGAGTGAAATGGAAGGGGCATTCCCCCCAACCCCTGCCACCCGGGCTGCAGATAGCTGGCTGGTGCAGTACAACAGCGATCCACTGGTGGATGGGGCCACAAAAACCCCACCCTGTCCCCCATTTCAGGCTCACTAGACTTAGGGGGCTTACCCAGGGTTCTTCACTGCCTTTGCTCCCCGCTGGCAAGGGAGCTCCGACCTGATACTTTCTTTTTTATATTTTTCTACTTCTCTTAGTGCATAAAATACTTCTATCACTCTGTTGTCCTTTTTTTCTGATTCTTCCTTTATCTGTTTAAGTGCTTTTATCATGTTGAGTTAGAATTCTTTGACATATAAGTCAAATATTTCTTCAATGTCATCCTTGCTGGTTTCTGGAGATTGTCTCTCTTTGGTGATGATACATTGTTTCCCATAGAGCTTGCTTGTGTATTTACATTTTTCTCCTTCCTGTGCTTTGCTTTGCGGCTTGTTCTACATATTGAACAACTGTGGCTCTGGTTTTGGTTGGCATGTTGACTGGAGTCTTCTTCCAGATTGTGATTAAGTCTGTACTTTAGTTTCCTTATTTGCACAATAGCGGTGCTGATAACCAGTGCAAGCAAGTTCCTGGCTCACCTATGAGGGGGGAGGTGCGAGCTCCTTAAGGTCCTGGTTGGGACTGTTGACTGCCGTGATGCTCATACCCAGCATTATTAAGACCCAAGATGCTTTAGGCTTCTGCCAAGAAAGATCACCTCCTTCCTCAATGGGATCACCTCCATGAATACTCCAGGGTATGGCTTCCTCTACCATGCTCCATCAGTCACCATTCTTTCATTGGCTTCCTATCTTCTAGAAATTTGTTGAAAATTCTCTTGCTGATGAACCTACTCCCGTTCTCTTCATTATTGTGTTTTTATGCCCTTTTGAATTCCTTTACTGTAATTTTAGCAGGGTCTCAGATGAGAGTAGAAATAAACACGTGGTCTGCCATCTTGACCTGAAAATCTACTAGTCTACTTATAACTGTTTTTTTTCCCTGATAACTTCCTTCATATCTCTAAATAATATGCAGATTTTCTATTTATCACTTTGGCACATTATCTCTTGACTTCCTGCTATTTATACCACCCAATTGTTTCCCTCCCATGCCCCCAATATAGCCATATCATGAATTATATATCCTCTATTCTTTATCTCTTTAAGTAACAGTCATATAGTCCCTCTTTCTATCTCTCAACTTCTGTCACTTGTACTTTCGTTTTTATATTAACAAGGTTAATAACACATTCTGTTCTGTGACCATAATTAAGTCATCCATACTTTACTATTCTAAAAGTTTTAGGTCAACAAAGTATTTGTTTTATGATTATGTGAACATTTCCCAAAACTCCAGTTCATTTACATTTCTTAAACAGTTTTTTTTTCCCGTTGGAATTTCTAATTGTCTATTTTTCTTGCATTGTCTGACTTTATCTTCTTAAGTTGTTCCAAATTCTCAGGAAAGTGTAAAGTCATTTGAATCCCCTTTTATCTCAGATACCTTCCTCCTTGAGCCCTCATCTTCCTGCTCCAATTTGGACTGATTGTTCTGTGAGCCTGCAGCACAATTGTCATCCTGGGATGTCCCTTCATCACTTTTCTGGGTTGGACCCAATCTTTCCTGGACCTCCATATCTTCATTTTTCTTAGTTTTCTCCTTTGTAGTGGACTTTAAGGTTGTACTCTAACATCTATTATATTCGTCCCCCATTTTATAACAACAGTGCAATTTGAGTGGGATTGTCCTTACAAATGTCTCTAGGTATAGGCCTTTATTGGTATAAATTGATCTAATATCACCCCTTTTCCACAGTGATGATTGATTCAGGGATAATCCAGCACACTGAGCCTTAGTGTTTTTAAGTGTTCAGTATTTGAGGGAAGAGGTAGCCTGTCTCCCCTTGGTTGTGAGCAAAGATGCATGTAACCTGGTCACCAATGTTAGTCATCTTTTGAATATGTGGAATGCCTACCACCACAAATGAAGGTGGCAGAGTCAAGAGAATTACAGGGAAATACAATCACATTTCTGATCATGCCATGCCTGAAGTCTACCCTGCTTGTGAACTTCTCAGTTAAGTGAGCTAATAAATTGCATATATTCTTTAAGACAATTTCAATTGGGTTTTTATTGCTTGCATCTGAAAACATTTTAGTATATACTTTTAGCTGTGTCACTTTAGAGGGAAAACTAGTGTGTTTTTAGTCATATAAGGCATTATACTATGTGGGTGCATTTTTTAAAAAAAAGTTGAGTATGGGAAGAAGGGTATGTATAGATGTTGGACAACCAAAGGAGTGAACTCTTGTGGCTGCTAAACCCCCATCCTGTTTTGGAAGACTCCTCTCTGTGTGAGTCTTGGTGAGAGTTAGGGCTTTAACTCTTACTATGAAAACTAAAGATGATCAGAAATTGGCTGGAAATTTATATATAAATTAAAAAAAAAAAGAAATTGGCTGGGCACAGTGGTGCACGCTGTTAATCCCAGCCTAGGAAGAGAGGCTGAGACTAGGAATTTGAGTCCATGGGTTTGAGTCCCACCTGGGACAACATAGCGAGACATAGCCTCAAAAAATAGCTGGATATGGAGGCATGCACCTGTAATCCTAGCTACCTGGGAGGCTGAGGCTGGAGATTGCTTGAGTCCATAGTACCCCGGAAAACATAACAAGACCTAGTCTAAAAAAAAAAAGGATCAGAAATCTTTCCCTGCTCTGCTCACCATACAGCAAGAACTTGTTCATGATTTTGAATTCAGAGTCATCAACATACAGGAGAGAATATACAAAATTAACATATGAACGATAGATTAGGAGAATAGGTTACAATGTGCAAAATTGACAAAAGATTAAAATCTTGGGTCCCTAGCCGTCTGAGCTCCTTTGCCAGCAGGAAGCAAAGGAGGGTAAAGGTTCCTGGGTAAGCCCCCTGAGCCGGGTGAGCCCTGGAGGGGCTATGGGGTGGGGGTTATGGTGGCTCCACACACCAGCAGGTGGCTGCTGCACAGGGCAGCCATCTGCATCCCGAATCAGATCAGCGCAGCCATGTTGCCCTCTGCTCCTAGCCCAAGGGGGTAATGGAAGGTCGCAGGCTCAGCCATCCGGACCCGCCTCTGTGCAGGGAGGTACCGCCGCACAGGCAAGCGGGAGTGAGGGGGAGTCTCTTCCATTTCGCTCTCACTTCAGCTAAACTTCAGAGAATCAAGAACATGCACAACGCAAACCCCATCATAGAACAGGTGAGGGATCATGCAAAACTCCAGCCCCTACGACTGAGCTGAACACAGCAGATGGACAACTGAGAGAACCAGTGCAATGCGATACAAGAGAAACAACTGTAGAGACACGATGTTGCCATGTGCACTTATGCCTCACCTGGCCGGCGAGACCCGGGACCTCATTTTGGAGATCCCTTCTAGGAGAGCAATACCCCCTCCCTACACTACAGGAGAGGAGAAGACCAAAGATGGGGTAATCGGCCCCACATCAAAACTGCAAACTGAGGCAGAGGAGATGATCTACAAAGGCCATTCACAGATGCCTGTATTCACAGAGAAACTTCTTCACCAGCCCTGGCTGCGGGTGAGACCCCCTAAAGCTGACACCAGAGGCATAAGGTAAAGCAGCAAAACAGCGGAGATGGGATTGGAGGAAACGACCTGCAGCAAGAGCACATGAACAGATCACAAATGAATACAGCCTGGCCGCCCAATGCAAAGTTAAGACTGAAAACCTACCAGCAAGACTCGCCTGGTTCCAACAACACAGTCCCTCACCCAGTGAAAGAACACCGCCATAGGAAAGAGACTAATGGGGCCGGGCACGGTGGCTCGTGCCTGTAAGCTTCAGCCTATGAAGTGGCCAGGGCTAGGAATCGCGGTTCCAGTCCTGCCTAGGGCCCGTAGCGAGACCTAGTTCCAAAATAATAGCTGGGCGTGGTGGCTGCGCCTGTCATCCCAGCTACCTGGGAAGCTGAGGCTGGGAATTGCTTGAGTCTGTGGAACTCTGGGCAACGAGAGCCTGCGGTTCCACGGGCAAAAATAACGAGACCTAGTCTCAAAGCCTGAACTCAGAGAAATTTCTTGACCAACACTGGCAGGAGGCAAGACCCCCAAAGCCCAACACCAGAG
>PVHY01015630.1:0-11608 GCA_004024945.1 Uropsilus gracilis | reverse complement strand
AATATAATTAATTATAGTCAAGGAGAAACTTGACTATATTAAGAGACTTGCATTTCTGCTAGAAATTGCAGAATGAAGATTAAAATGACACAGAAATCACTGTAAGATGACAACATGTAGAAAGTCAGCTATTATCTAGTGCTAATGATGAGGTAAGGAAAAGGAAAACCATAGGTAGAAGCATAAACTAATACAGATACTCCAGAGAGTAATTTGTCAGTATCTCCTGAAATCAAGTATGTGTATATCCTACAACTTGGTAAGCATACTCCTGGGTATATATTTCATGGGTCCTTAAAGAAGCACAGTTGAGGTCATTTGTTGCAGCATTGTTTAGGGTTGTGAAAAATTGGGAGCAAGCAACCTGGATCTCCACAACACTATGGGGCTGGATAAGCAAGCATAGGGTATGATATAAAACCATAAAAAGAAAGCTTAATTTATATACAACCATATATATAAGCCTCCAAAACTTAGTGTTGAGTTAAAAGGGTTAAAAGTGAGAGCACCCTGGATCCCTGGCCCTCAGAGCTCCGTTGCCATGGGGGAGCGAGGGGGGATGGATGGGGGAGCAGGCTCCACCCACCAGTAAGTGGCTGCCTGGTCAGCAGCCACTTACACCCCAGCTCGACAGTGCTGTGTTGCCCCTCGCCCTTAACCCAGGGACCTGGGAAGGTGAACGGAGGTCCGGCCGGGCCAGCGGGATCTCTTACACCAGCTAAACTTCAGAGTACCCAGAATAGGGGCAACACCAACCCCAACATAGAACGGGTGAGGGACCATGCAAAAGTCCAGTCCACAGGTCTGAACTGGACACAGCAGATGGACAACTGAGAGAACCAGTGCATACGAGACTGGAAAAACAACCGTAGAGACACGATGTCACCATGTGCACTTCTGTGCTCGCTGGACCAAGAAAACCCCAGACCTCATTTTGGAGATATCTTCAAGGAGAGCAACACACCCTCCCCTCATTACGGGAGAGGAGAGGATGACCAAAGATGGCGTAATGGGTCCCACATCAAAACTGCAAACTGAAGCAGAGGAGATGATCTTCAAAGGCCATTCACAGACGCCTGAATTCACAGAGAGACTTTTAGACCAACACTGACTGGGGCCAAGAACCCCTAAATCTGACACCAGAGCCATAAGGAAAAGCAGCAAAGCAATGGAGACGGGATTGAAGAAAACGGCCTGCAGCAAGAAAACATGGACAGATCACAAATGAATATAACCTGGCCACCCAACGCAAACTTAAGACTGAAAATCTAACAGCAAGGTTCGCCTGGACCCAACAACACAGTCCATCATCACAGAGAAAAGACACTAACATAGGAAGAGACTAATGGACTTAGCACAGCTAATAAACAACAAAAAGTGGGGGTTGAGAGAATGGAATGGGCACCAGAGGGAGGAGAGAGGGGAGAAAAAAAAAGAACACAGAGGTTGTAACCTAAAGAACAAAATAAAATAATAATAAAAAAGTGAGATTTACAGCATCATGCCATTCACATAAATGTAAAACACTATATTTTCATGGATTTATATATAATAAATGTGGAAAGTGAATTGGAAGTATATACATACTATATATAATAAACATGGAAGATGAATTGGAAGTATATATAATACATTATGGTAATTTGCTAAGGTGGGCAGGAGACTAGGAGAGGGAATGGGAACTATCAAGGGAAAATAACAATACAATGAAGTAAAGCAAAAGAAGTGCCTCTAATGAACTAATGAAAATATGTCATGAATAAAAAGACCGTGATTCACAAAATCCCATAGTCAGCCACAAATAAACAAAGGGGAGGAGGTTAGCATTCACCTGCAGTCACATGTAATAGTAGAATGACATCCAGGGGTTTTGGCAGTAGGAGTAGCAGTACCAGCAGTTGCCTTCTAACCTGCCCGTTCCCAGAGTGCTGGGACTCCTTCTGTTCAATTGTCCAGATTCCTGTGAGCTATGTAATAACCTTACAATAAATCCTTTTTCTGCTTAACTAGAGTCTGTTTCTGTCACATCCAAGAACCTTGACATTTTGTTGGATAATATCCCTAAATAACTTCTTCAGAAAAGTAAATTTTGGCATCCTTTACAAGTCCAAAATGTAACATTATCATACCTTCATATATGAATGATAGTTTGTCTTTTGAATTCTGTTAAAAATATTTTTCCTCTAAATTTTGAAGGTGTTGCTTTAAACATATGGTATTGTTATATGCTTATATATATATGCTTATATATGCTTATATAGCACCCATTAGAAGCTGAATGCTAATATTCTCATTCCTTGGTTGATGACCTGTTTTCCACACTTCTAGACGCTTACATATTTTTTCATAATTTGTGTTTTGAAATATGTGCCTAGGCACATAATGATATGCCTAGAAGTGTGTTTTTCCCCATCTGTTTTGCTCATGGCTGGGCTCTTTCAATCTGAAGGCTCATGTCCCTGTCCTCTGAGAAATTGTTGTTTTATTTCTTTCCTAATTTTCACTCCTTTATTTTCTCTGCTCTTTCAAGCCCTCTAATTGGTTGGATTTTGGATTTCCTGTATAACTGCCTTTTTATATTCTCTTGTATTATTCATATCCTTGTTTTTTATTCTGTATTCTGGTACATTTTCTTGACTTTATTGAACTTTTTTTATTTTGATAGTCCTTTTTAATTTCTAAGTATTCTTGTTCCCCAAAGGTGTCTTTTCTAACATCATTTGTAAATGTGCATGCAATATCTTCTGTGTATATGTACTTAATAGAACTTTACTAGTCTTTGGGATAACAGTTGATAATTACAGAAAGGAAATGTATAAGTGGATGTCAGATATTGCCTCACCAAGAGAATATCACTTTGAAGGGTTGCTTAGTAGCTATCCGTCTCCTTAGCCCCCTAACCTAATACCATGTGTGTGCAAAATATTCACTAACCAACTGGATGGTTTATGGCCATGTGCTTCCTATATGGAGTCAAGAGCTCTAGTTCTCACCTTGGCACTGGGGGGGGGGGGGAATCATTGTTTTATTCCCCACTCTTTAGACCAATTGTGTTTTCTACATAACTTTCTACATATTCATTCATTTAGTTTCTGGGTACTTCTCACTGCCTCCCGCAGTGGTGACCTGTTCTCCATGGTCCACATGAGGAAATAACAATCACCGAGTAGGTTGCTTTTAATGTTAAATAACAATATTTTTTACTGGAAATAGCAATCCAGTCTAGTTTCTTTTAGAGTCTTTTTGCCAAAAGGAGTTAGCAGCACTCCACCTCTCCTACCTCTTGGTGTGGTCCAAACTGACTATCTTCTGTGGGCAAAGGCCTGGGCAACAATATTAACACACATCTCTCAAAAGCAAGTTTTAGTGACACTACATCTCAAATCAAATGTTCGGGATAAAAAATTAATTCGGTGAAGCATGATATTGTTAAAGCACACCTAAATTATGTCACTATGCAGAACACAACTTTTAATCAGAGTGGATATTTATTTAATGCTACTTTGTGCCAGGGACTTGAATTACCTTCATTTCATAAGAAAAGTGAAGCTCTCAGGTGTCACTCACCTAGGGTCACAGGGCTAATAAAGGGTAGATAGGAACTCTCACCAAGACTGTCTACCACAGAGAACCAATGAAACCACAACACAGTGCTATATTTTTTCCACCACACACATTCAGGGTAATGGCAATAGAACAATCTTCTCTAAGAGCTGGTGAACACCTGAGATACCTCAGTCTAAGAGCCTGTTTTGATAAACTTATTTCCAAGGTAAATAAATATTCTTTCCTCAAGAGACAGAAAACCACTACCAGCTTTTATTTTTTAAGTTTTTAATAAAAACCATCACACTTTATTTCTTAATTTTTATTTTTCATAAAAGTACTACATATAGTTAAAAATAAGATTGCTAAAGTGCTCTTAGTAATGTCTTGTCCCTCTCCTTCCATCTGAAAACCCTACTCCCTAGGGGTAACCACTTTAAACTATTTTAGTTAATTTTGATAGTTTCTTCAGGCATTTACCACTCCTGGTACCCTTTTCCTTTGCTATCTTCCACACAGAAACTGAAGAACCAGGTATGTTCTAGAGATGGCTACAACTCCCAGTTATGGCCTTCATATGTTTGCCAGGGAGCTTCTGACAAACTCTGGCCTTCCTGAGACACAGATAGCTGACACTTTCCCCTTCCTTCTTTCCTCCTTGAATATAGTCATGCTGCCTGAAGCTGTGACAGCAATCTTGAGACTGAGGGGATGGGCATGAGGAGAAAGAGTCAACACACTAAAGAAGAAAAGGATAGAAAGATCCTGGTTCCTTGATGGAATCCTTGGACATCTGAATCCAGGCCACACTTCTGTTAATTCATTTACTTCCTGAAAAATAAATGAAAGAATAAATAAAGCCATATGTGTTTACTACTGGTTTTTTTTTGTACATGAAGCCAAAAAGAATTTTAACTGAAGCACCACCATGTTTCTATATAATATTCTTATATCCTTTTACTAGTATTTCTTTTTTAATTTAAGAGACTACATCTTGCTATGTTACAGGGTTATCTTGAACCCCTGAACTCAGATCGCCAGTCTCAGCCTCCCAGGTAACGGATTATAGGTGCATGCCACCACACCTGGCAGTTAATACTATTTCTTAGCAATTTGAGTTGTTATCTCTTGACTTCTCGTATGGCATATGAGGATTTTATCCCCCTCTTCACACACATCTCTGTTCTCCCCACATTTTGCCAATATGTTTTTGTCACAATTACCAGTAAATCAGCAGTTGCTCCATGGCCAAGAAATGTAATTACCTGAATTTTGGTTTTGCCATATTTTGTGTTATTAAATTTATTTTTTATTTTTATTTACTTTTTTGGTGATTTTTTGCATTTCTTCTGTTTATTCCCTCCCTGTTATTGTATTTATTAATTGTTTTTTTCCCCCACTTGAAACATGCCAAGCCTTAGTTTTTCCTGTTGCTTTAGCAGTTGTTCATAACCCTATTGATATATTTTCCCACAAATATTTAAACTTCTCAGGCCATGGATTTAAGAAGCAACTTGTAAAAAGGTGATTAGTTGGAAGCCCAGGTAAGGGGTTGGGGCTTGTCAAGTCCACTACTAGCCTTTCTTTTAAGGTAACTGGGTAAAGACAAAACCATGTGCTGGGGGACCTCTGAGTTCAGAGAATGGAGGCTTTTTTTTCTGGGACTAGTTGATATCTTTGGGGAATCCCTCTGTATTTTTCTAAAGTATAGATAGTTGGCTCTGGTGATTGCTGCCCATGAAGACAGGGAAGGCAGAGAGAGGGCTTGAGAATCAACTTAGTAAGCACATACTTTGAATTCTTCCTGCAGTTTGGGGGTTTTACACTGCACAACCAAGTCAAGATATCTTTTCTGTGCCAGAACCTTGCCAGTGTTTTGTAGGTAGACTAGACTCTCTCAGAGGTTCCTTCTCTCATGTGCTAACTGTGCCTCTGTTTTCTCCGACCCTGACTTCCCAGTTACTACCCCTCCAACTTTTCTGCTGGCCAAAAATTATTGGAATCTCTCCCCCAGTCACAGGACTTTCTCCAGGTTTCTCTAGATATGTGCATTTATTATTTTTCTTTTTTTTTGTAGATATGTGTGTTTATATACCTGATTCCCTTACTCTTATTATCTGGGATCTCAGGAGTTAGAGCACACAAATGTGTTCCCCTTCTTGAATGGAACTTTTAACTGCCCTGGATTGTCTACACATCTCCAAAAGCCTGGATTTAGGAATGTGATGGATTTGAGTTCGAATTCTGACTTTGACCTCCTTACTCAAATCACATCTAAGGATCTGGATTTTCTCCACTAAAAATGGGGATAATGTCTATATGATAGAGTTGTGGGATGATTTCCATAAATATGTATGTAAAGCACAGTGGGTGGCAGACAGTGGGTGCTGAAAGACTAGGGGTGACCACTTTTTATCACAGAGCAAGTGGAAGATGTGACTGAAAAGATCTGAATGAGGTTTTAGGAGGACCTGCCACAACTTATTCTGTGACACCAAGGATACTTGACAGGCTTGTAAGATCCCAAGGAAAGTGTTGAATTGTTTCCTCAATGTGATATGGGGAGGGAACAAGAAGCCCTTGGCCCAGCAACTCTTGGGTTAAAATCTCCCACTGCATCAGAGTTATTTGTAACCTGTTGTCATGGCAACATATTTGGCAAGTGAGCCAGTGCTGCAAGCTCCAGTAGGTGGGGAGGGAAGGGCAATGGGAGAAGACTGAGGATTTGGAAGGGGGGGGGATTGTCTGTGACCAGTGCCTCACTTTCCTCTGATTTGTCTAGAGTGTTCAGCTGGAGATGAGGGTGACCATCCTCCAGGGAGAATGAGGGCATACTAGAGACTCCACTGCTCAAGCTCTTGGTATGCCAGCTGTGAAAATAGATACACAGTGTTCCGGTAGCGGGTGCAAGGCCACACAGCAAACTGAGGAACAGAGATAGGACTATACTTTTAAAAAAGGAGCTTGGGGTCATAGAATTAAACCATGACAGCCACGGAGAGGATCTTTGGCAAGATTTTGCCCACCTCTTGACCAACACAAATGCTTTTGTTGTTTAAGTGGGAAACCTGGAACTCAGGGTTAGAACTCACTTGGGGATCACACAGCATCTTAGATGCTGACTGGAGATGAGAAACCAGAGCCTCAAGCTTTGGGCTACCCTATCCTAGTCTAACTTCAAAGTTCAGGAAACCCTTCTCTGCTGAATGCCAAGACAGAGCCAGCCAACCAGTAAGATCGAGCTTACTGCCTTGACCATTGACCCCCTCAAAATCCTCCACACACGTACTCAGGTCACATCTCTCTCCCTGCATACCTCCTTCTACAAGTATGTGTTTCCTGCTGGTGACTGCAATGCTGTTGCAAAATGGTGGCCCAACCCTACCCCATTGGCAGACTAAATACATCTGCTCCAGAAAGGTGTTTTTGCCCAATCTGCCCCACACTTTGTTCTTAGCCCTCAGAGTTGCTCCCAACATTGCTTTGCCTTTATCACTCCCTGGCACTTGTGTAACATGTTTCCACTGTGTTCTCTGCCTCACGTGCAACCCCAACTTCCCTCCCAACCCCTTACTAGGTCTGGTTGGGTCTCCTTTCTGTCTCTCAGATTCACCTCCTTTCATCATCCTCTGCCACTGCCTTGCTTCAGCTCAACATACCTCACATGAATGACCCCAAGTCTCCTTCATTGCTCCCAACTTCCAGACTTGCTGCTCTCAAACTACTGCTATTCTGCATACCAGCAGCGAGAGGGCATTGACAGCAAAGTAAATACAGTGCTTTCTTCTGCAATGTCCTCCTCTCCCTGCAAGGATAAGTTCAAGCTTCTTCTTTGGCAATGAAATTCACCCAGGGTTCTGACCCTTGCCAACCCTCTCCAGTCTCATTTCTTGCCACAATTGGCCTCACACATTGTGCTCTGCCCATGGAGAACTAAGTGCACATGGCTCACGTAATGTACCAGGCTTGGCCCAGCTGTCTCGGCAATATCTTCTGCATGCAGACCCTTTATTTTTTTTAATTTTTTTTTTTGAGATTAGGTCTCGCTGTTTTTGCCCATGGAACTGCAGGCTCACATTGCCCATGGTACCACAGGCTCAAGCAACCCCCAGCCTCAGTTTCCCAGGTAGCTGGGATTACAGGCATGCGCCACCATGCCCAGCTATTTTTTGGGACTAGGTCTTGCTGTGTTGTCCCAAACAGGACATGAACCACTATCCCTAGTCCCAGATGCTTCAGAGGCTGAAGCTTACAGGCACGCGCCACCATGCCCAACTGAAGACCATTTGTACCAACTCCCCTAACCTCTTGAACTCACCTCAGGTGAAGTCATTTTCATCTAAGCAACTTACCTGGATTCCCTGTCCTCTAGGCTGCCACAGCCCCAAATTCCCCTCTCCCCTGCTCCTACCCCTTTTAGGGCCCCCTACTCCTGCCCCTATCAGATGAGAAGCTCCCCAAGGGAAAGGACCTTGTTTCCAGGTGTATGAGTGGTTGAAGGATGAATGACATTTGAGTACAGTTCCATTTTGGGCCACTCTTGTTCAAAAGGGCTCACATGTCTCTTCTTGCATGGTAGGTGTAGGGGGTGGGTTTCTCTGGGAGGGGGTGTGACACAGGTCAGTTGATGCAGGAATAGGCCAAACCAACCAAGTCACAAGCAGGGAGGTGAGATGTGGTGGAAGAGAAGGGATGTAGTGCGAGGCAGAAAGTGATTGTCACCAATGAGATAGGTACTATTAATTCCCCCTCCCAATTATAGGCAAGGAAATAGTGCACAGGGAGATTGGGTGACTTGCCAAGACCGCACAACTATGTGAGGCTATGGTGGCATTATAACTAACTGATGGACCACAAATCACTTTCCACAGTTTCCCTGCCTCTCCCAACATTCCCTTTGGACAAATTTATTTGGGGTAGTTAATGGTGGAGCTGTGTGCCTCAAACCTGGGTCTTAGATAAACAATGACCAAGGCAGAAGATAGAAAAGAAATCATCTTCTGAAAACTTATCATGACTTTGTGCTGTGGGGACACCAAGAAGAATGATGAGAGATGGGGGTGAGGTTTAAATATTTCTTGAACTTCTCTCTTTACATAACTACTTATCACCCAAAGTAGCCCCTTTATGTGGAACTTATTAATGCCCTGGTTTATATCTGGAGACTGGAGGCTCCTACAGAGGAAATGTAGGCACCTAATAAGCAGGACTTGAACTTGAACAGGACAGGACTTGAATAGGTGTGTAAGGCTTACAATGAAAGGGGACCAGACAAGTCTCAGAAGCAAACTGGAACACAACTTTTGACAAGAGTGGCAAATTGAGAGTGCCTGGGCTACAGAAAAGAGTAATTGGGGCTGTGTTATGGAAAGAAAGGTGGAATTTGATGGTGGAGGGCCCAGAACTAAAAAGCCTTCTGCAGAAAGGATACTTTCTATTTAAAATTTGTGATGAGTGTATTTATTTTTAATAAAGCATTTCCTCATGCTGAGTAAAATTCACTTGGTACATGTAAATGTTTTGGGGGAAAGTTGAGTGAGAGTGGGATTGGGGGATTTTACAGGATAAATAAATAAAACAAAAAAATCAAGACAGGAGCCTTGTAGGAACCAATGGTGATAATATGCCTAAACTGCAGGCCTGGACACCTGATCATCTGCTCAATCCCCAAACAGCAAAATAAATCCCTGTCCTTCTAAAGTAATACATGTTCATTGATGAACATTTGGGGGGCATAAAATACTTCCTATCACTGAAACACAACCAATGTTAGTATCTTGGTGTATTAGGTTTTATTCTAGGTCTGAAAAAAATGTTTGAGATCATGGTATGTATTCAACTATATACTTCCATTTTTGCAAAAACGTTTTCTCATAAAAATTCTTTATAGATATAATTTTAAAGGTTGCAATTTTTTTCATTGGTTGGTATACCTATGGTGTTCCCTTCTTTGTGGGTCTTGGTATTTGTTTTATTACTTTTCTTTCTTTAGAATTGTTTGATCAGATTTTAGGTTTTTGTCTTATTTTGATAGATAGCCTAAAGAGATTATTGTTTTAGAGACTTTAATTAAAGCTCGTTGGAAGCAGTAATATGTGAGGGGAACTATGGAGTATGTTAAGCATGTACAAGAAAACTTTCAGATGATATGAGAAGGTCGTTGGAAGAAGTAATATGTGAGGGGAACTATGGAGTATGTTAAGCATGTACAAGAAAACTTTCAGATGATATGAGAAGGTCGACAGTGAGAGTTCAGTTTGTTTCTCACCTCTCATCCTCAATTCCCCACTGTGGGTCTGTAATGTTAGCACCTCCTTTTATGCCCTTTGTGTGGGCATTTTAAGCCTACATATGTGTGTGTACCTACATTGTAATGTTTAACAGCTTTACTGAGATATAATTTACACACAAGTTACTCAGTGACTTTTAGTATATTTGTGGGCTTGCCAACTGTCACCACCATCGATTTTAGAATATTTTAGTTAACCCCAAAAGGAACTTTATACTCCTTGCTGTCATCCCAACCCCCCCATCTCCTATCCCCAGGCATCCACTAATCTACACTCTCTCTCTATAGATTTGTCTATTCCAAATATTTCATATAAATGGGGCCATATGATATATATCTTTCTGCTATTGACTTTCACTTAGTGTAAGTGAAAGGTTTTCCAGCTTCATCCATACTGTTACATGTATCAAAGCTTTACTCCTGTTTTATATATAGGTTTTATATATGTATATATATTTTTTATTTTCATACAACATCTGCTGTTTTTGTATAGTCATTGTTCCCCTTAAGTATGGCCCTCTCATCAGTAATACAATACACCCTTATATCACTACCCTTCCCCTTCTGGTCACTCCCACTCCTCTCTCTCTGCAAGTCATAGATCGAGGCTTGGCCCACTAATTTTGTCTCTTCTTTTCTGGAGTGATGGACCTTTCCTGAGTGAGAATCTGCATTCCTGGGACACAGCAGACCATGCTTCTCAGATGTCCAGGAGTAACTTTGAGGCAGGTAGCCTGGCCGAGCATCTCAGGAACTTCTTGTAGGGCAGGTGTGTGGTGTGGGTCTCCAGGCTCCTTTATTGTGGTGCTTCCTATGGTAGAGGAGATTTTCTCCTTTTCTCCAGACCCATGTGTTCATGGGTTCCATGCCTCCTCATTCTTCCTACTTCTCTCCTCCTTTCTGAAGTCTGTCACATGGTGCTGCTTCTGATTCTTATAGTTCTGGCATCTGGCATTGGGAACCCAGTTACTGGCAGTGAAGGTTCCTGGTAGGGACAAACATCAGCAGGTGGTTGGTCCAGCTTCTCCCCTCTCTCATGGTTTATAGTTCTGCCATGGGGCTACAACCACATCTCTGTGATGCGAGTTTCACTCTCATTACTCACATCTCTGGATCAGGGGTTTCATTTCCAGCCCTGGAGACATTGTAGGTGGAGCTCTGCGACAGGTTACCACTGTAGTTAGTCTCATAGTCTTGTCTCCTGTGGTTCCAACCAAGCTCTATTTGGGTACTCCCCGGTGATGAGTGTATCGAAGACATTGATTTGTTCCTCTCCTTCCTGTATGTCTACAGTCTACAGCCATACCACCCTGAACGCGCCCGATCTCGCCTGTATGTCTACAGCTGGAGTGCCTGGTTTTCTGATGCCTAGTGTAGATTTGGTCGAAGTAGTAGTGAAGTAGTAGTGAACTAGAAGGGGACCTCCCCCACCACCACCCTTTTCCTGTGCCCCGGCCCATGTGGAGGCAGAGACCCCTAGACTCCAAGACTCGGAGACCCTGGTGGCCCTGGACTCACCCTGGAAGGGCCCCTGTACTGTGGGGCCCTTCCAGAGTCCAGTTAGCTTTAGGACCCTTCAGTTCCCATCTCAGCTTTATATTTTTGAGCAATTTTAGGTCTACACAAAAAAAAATTGGACAGAAAATACAGAGTTCCGCAACCTGGATGGAACTAGAAAGACTCATATTAGCAGAAATAAGTCAAAAAGAGAAAGAGAAGTACAGGATGGTCTCACTTATATGAGGGATATAGGGAAAATCAAACAAACAAATA
>PVHY01015629.1:0-35594 GCA_004024945.1 Uropsilus gracilis | reverse complement strand
GGAGGAGGAAGGGGGATATGGAGGGAGGAGGAGGGATCAATTAATGCACAATTGTGACAAATCAATAAAATGAATTAAAAAAAATTAAAAAAAAATAACTATACCAGGATCATAAATACATACTTTAAATCAAAATTATTTCTAGAGATAGAAAAGGGTATTTTATAAAGTTAAAAAGGTAATTGTGTATGCATATTATGAATAAATAACAATTATTAATATATGCACACAAAACAACAACTTTCAAACAAATAATATATAACATATAGTGGTATTTATAGACCTCCCCAGGTAGAATCTAATTTAGGAAGACCAACTTGGTTCAATATTGAAAAAAATTAATCAATAAAATTTACTGATGTTCATCCTATGTTAATGAGCTGAAGCATAAAAATTATATGATCATATCAATTGATAAGAAAATATTTTCATAAAATTCAATACCCATTTGTGAAAAAAGTTTTAGCAACTTTCTCAAATTAATAAAGGATATAGATTTCATTAAAATCATAATTAATAGTAATAGTAATAATATTTTTCACAGTAAAAAATTGGATGTCTCCCTCCCCAGTTCCCAAGATTGGGAACAAGGTAAGGCACACTCTCACCATTACTATTCAATATAGTACTAGAAGATGTAGACAGGACAATAATGTAAGAACTGGAAACAATAGACATACAAATTGCAAAGAAAGAAATGCAACTATGTCTATTTGATGACATGATTGTGTAGATGAAAATAACAGAAAAAATCTTGTTGAAATTAACCATCCCTTAAATATGAATATAATAACTTTGCAGGAATTATTGCACATCATTAAGGCTTTGGGGTCTATTGTTTTCTTAGATGTTAGTTACTTAAATTAACTTAGAAATTAGTGAATACAGAAAATTTGCAGGATACAGAATAAACATGCAAAATTAATCATATTTTTGGACAGTAAAAATATAAAATCATTAGTGATCACTCAAAAAATGCAATGCTTAGGCATAAATTTAACAAAATATGCATGCCCCAAACTACAATATACTAATGGATGAAAGCAAAGATTAAATTAATGGAGAGATGTTCTACATTAATGGATTAGATGACTCAATATAGAAAAGATACTAGTTTTTCCCAAACAAATGTACAGGTTACCAAGATCCCAATCACATTATTTTTCTTGATGTGTACAAGAATATTCTAATAGGTGTGAAAACGTAAGAAACTAGAGCAGTAAAAATATTGCAAAAGTGAAGAATAGAGTAGAAGGAATTACTTTGTCCTATGTTTAGATTTATTATGTGGCTAAAATAATTAAGGTCATCTACAGTGAAGGTTTAGACAGATAAATCAATGGAAGAAAACATAAAACTCAGAAATGTCCACTCAAAAAGTTAGTCAACCAATATGACAAAGGGGCAAAACTCCTAAAAGGACAATACTTTCAACAAACAATTTGTTCTTTTTTATCACACACACGCATATATACAATATCATTGTATTCCCTAGGGTTTTCCCCCCACCTTGTTCCCTATGAACCATCATTTTAATCTTTTTTTAAATTTTAAACTATTCACTTTATTTCAGGCTTAAAATGTATAGATAAAAGAAAATTAGGATACAACAAGATATCAGTATGCAAATTAGGATACAACAAGATATCAATATAACAAATACTACAAGTTTTAAAATTTTAAGACAACATGAATTTGGATACAATTATAGAAGTAACAAATGTTTTCCAATATCCTTGTTAGGAGATATTTTTTTTAAAAATAATTTTTGGAATTTTTTGTCAGAAGAAAGCAAGTTACATAGATAGGTATACATATTACAATATCATAATTATAAAATTATAACAATGCAAAATAATATATTATTTACTGGTGTGTGATTTAAGGGTTTCAAATACCATTGGAATGGCAAATATCAAATCCAGTGTACTAGTTATTATTTCTGGGAATGTATAATGGGGAATAGGATAGAAGAGTTATCCGCAGAGAATGTTAACTATCTCTGTGACAGTTGTTCATTTTTTTAAAATTAAATTAAATTTTTTAAATTTGCATATATATGTGTATTTATATTTATATTACATTATTGAATTACTGTGTACCCCAGGGCTTTCCCACTTTGCTAACACCTGCTAACCATACTGATCTTTTGAGTTCTTCCCTCCTCTGCCTTCTTCCCCCTCCTTCTCTCTCACTCCATTGTTCAATCCCATTGGTTGTTTTTATTTTTTCTTATTATTTGTTTGTTTTTCCCTATATCCTTCATAAAAGTGAGATCATCCTGTACTTCTCTTTTTCTTTTTGGCTCATTTCTGCTAATATGAGTCTTTCTAGTTCCATTCATGTTGCTGTGAATGACATGTGTTTGTCCTCCTTGATGGATGCATAGTATTCCATCGTGTATGTGTACCACATTTTTTAGCCAATCATTGGTGGGCATTTGGTTTGTTTCCAAATCTTGGCAATTGTAAACAGAGCTGCAATAAACATGCACATATAGGTGTCCTTTTGAATTAGTGTTTTCATGTCTTCTGGGTAGATTCCTAGTAGTGGGATTGCTGGATCGAATGGTAAGTCCACTTTCAATTGTTTGCGGGTCCTCCACACAGTCTTCCATAGTGGCTGGACCAGTTTGCACTTCCACCAGCAGTGTAAGAGAGTTCCTTTTTCTCCACATCTGCGCCAACAGTTGTTGTTGTCTGTTTTATTTATATGGGCCATCCTTACTGGTGTAAGATGGCATCTCAGTGTGGTTTTAATTTGCATTTCCCTGATTATTAGTGATGTGGAGCATTTTTCATATGTCTATCAGCCATTTGTATCTCCTCTTTGGTGAAGTATCTTTTTAGTTCTTCTCCCCATTTTTTGACTGGGATTTTTGTTTTGTTTTTGTTGAACTGTAGGAGCTCTTTGTGGATCTTTGTTATCAGAACCTTTGTCACTTGTCTGAAGGGCAAAAATTTTCTCCCGGTTGGTTGGGTTTTTTTTGTTTTGTTTTGTTTATTATCTCTTTTGCTGTACAGAAACTGTTTAGTTTGATATAGTCCCAGCTGTTCATGTTTTCCTTCATTTTTCTGCCGGCCATATTTGTTTCCCAAAATGAATTTCTGATGTGAAATTCATGAAGGGTTTTGCCCAGGTTTTCTTTTATGTATTTTATGGTTGCTGGTCTCAATTCCAGGTTCTTTATCCATTTTGAGTTAATTTTTGTACCTGGTGTGAGGATGTTGTACTGGTCCATTTTTTTACAGGTTTTGATCCAGTTTTCCCAGCACCATTTACTAAAGAGGTTACCCTTGTTCCAGAGTATGTTTTTTGCCCCTTTGTCAAAGATTAGTTGACCATATATGTGTGGTTTTATTTCTGGATATTCGATTCTGATCTATTGGTCTGTTTGTCTGAAAATCAACACACAAAAATCAACAGCATTCATATATGCAAAGAATCAATCAGAAGAAGAAGAAATTTTTAAAAACACCCTATTTACCATTGCACCAAAGAAAGTCAAATACTTGGGAATAATCCTAACAAAAGAAGTAAAAGACCTATACAAAGAAAACTGTAAAACATTGTTAAAAGAAATAGAAAATGATGTTAAAAAACGGAAAGACATTCCCTGTTCATGGATCAGAAGAACAAACATTACCAAAATGGTCATACTACTAAAGGCAATCTACAGATTCAATGCAATTCCAATAAAAGTCCCAATGACATATTTTAAAGAGATAAAACAAAAATTGCATCTTAATCTCTTGTGGCCACTCCCTCTCCCAATTTTATCCACCTCTCCCTCTTTTGCTGTATGCTTCAGTTCTGTTGACAGTTTTAAATTTTATTCGTTCTTTTGTTTGTTTTCCCTGTGTTCCTCATATGGGTGAGATGATTTTGTATTTTTTTTTCTTTCTGGATTATTTCCACAACAAGATTCTTTCTAGATACATCAATGTTATCACACATGCCTCAAAATTGTCATTTTTTTCAGGTTTCCATGTTATTTTTATTAACATTTTATTTTATTTTGACCCCATTTTATTTTATTAGCAGGAGTAGATGCACAGAAGTAATTTTTCATAAAACAGGAAACTGCTTCATAAGTCAATGTGATCTGAACTCTTCCAACAGATAGCACTGATTAACTCCAGCGACACACCTGTCTCTGCATCAAATCTCACTGATATGAAAAACGGGCAATCATTTTTTCCTTACCCCCATTAAAAAAACTGTGGATGCAGGCAGTGGCCATTCCTGGGATAAACAGCCATGCATCTTTGATCACAACTCTAGAGAGGATCTCAAGCTGCATCAGGGCTCCGCTACCTCGGAGAAACACTTCTGACTGATCCCTGAAAGCTGCCTCAAATTTGTCATTTTTAATTGCTGAGTAATATTCAATTGCATACCTATACCACAACTTTCTGATCCATTCCTCTGTTCTTGGATAGATGGATGGATTGTTTCCTTTTTATTGATGTCAGCAAACAATTTGATATCCATACATATGTATGGAAGAATCTTGACATACACACACCACACAAAGATCCTGTAGTATAACTGTTTTAAAGTCAATCACAGATTTCAATGTATTATTACAAAGATTTTGAAAGAAAACAGAGTAATATTAGGGGGTTGGTGAATATTAGGCATGATACCTAAATAATGAACATCAAAGAAAAAAATAAATTATACTTCATCAACTGAATATTTTACTTTAAAATGTTCATATGTAAACAATCCTTTTAAAAGGATGGGAGGGGTGATTACTAGAAGGTAATGTTTTTTAAACCATATATTTGAGAAAGGATTCATTGTAATATATATAAAGAACTATGAAAATTCAATGTTCCAAAAACAATCCAATTAGATCATGGTTGAAAAACAGATATGCCACTGAAGAAAGCAGACAGATGGCGTACAAGCCAATGAAAGATTGTTCATTACTAGACAATAGGGAAGTTAAAGTTGAAGCTACAATGAATACCACTGCATGCCCATTAGTCTGAGCAATATAAGAAATATACTAACAAAGCCAAGTGTTGGTGAGAATGGAGAGCCTCTGGCACTTTCAGACACTGCTGGTAGGTAAGCAAAATGATATCAACATTATGGAAAAGTATGTAGATTCCTGTGATTCAGCCTTGCCACTTATAGGCAAGAAAAACTGTGGAAAAGAATGAGAGAAATTCTATTCATAATTGCCCTGACCTGGAAATGGCCCAAATAATTTTCAGTAAGTAAAACAGATAAACTGTTGCACATTCTTATATTGAAATCATACTTAATTATAAAAGTAAAAGTTTTGTTTCTAAAAGCAACAACTTAAAGACATTATACTAAGTAAGTCTAGTTAAAAAAAATAAACATGCTATATGGTCCCATTTATGTGATAGATATAATAGAGTGGGAAAAAGACAAAATAGAGTAATGGGAAACAGAATGATATTGCTAGGAAATAAGGGTGGAAGAAAATGTGATTATAAAGAGATACCATTTTTAAAGTGATGGAAAGTTTCTTTATCCTGGTAGTCTGATATGCATGCACTATAATTAATAGAACTACATATAGTCAATTTTATTGAACATAATAAAACAACTAAGCATATTAGATAAACTATAAGTAAAAAGGATTAAATCAAGAAGTGACTTTTAAGACTTATGTTTATATAGATCTTTTCAACTGGACTAAAGAAAAATTTAGGAACATGCAAGCTTGTCCTCAAAATAGCAGTGACTCCAAAGAGAGAGGTCTATCTTAGAAGTTATTTTAGTTGTGGTTTTCAAGTCAAGGAATAAATAGACATATATAGAAAACCCACAAAATTTTAAAGGGAGTTTAATTGCCAAATACTGCTAGTTTATTATAGAGGATTTCAAATTATAGAGACTCCTAGACCCCCAGCCTCTTAAGTTCAAGAAATAGACTGGAGAAAGCAATCACTGACAAAACAGGACACCTATTTAGACATAATCAAAGAGGATGATGGTAAAGGAAAGCTGAGTCTAACAGTAGAGTCATGATCATGAAACTCAATGGATGGGGCAGCTCCTCAGGAACTGGACTACTACTGCCCACCATTTACCCTGTGGTATTCAGAATTTCTATAGGCTGGTGATCTCGATATTGAAACCTCTATTCCTACTTTTGAATGAGAGATGTTATTGTGGTCTAATATTCATTTTAATAATGTATACAAGGGGCATGAACACTGATTACTTGTCTTTTATTTCATGGGTCACCAAATCAGGAGGATCTGGAGCTGAAGCTAATTGTAGATCACAAATCTCAGACTTGCAGTATGATGCCATAAGACTTTAGGGAGTAAGAGTCTCAAGAGAAGTGTAATGCGCTTTGTATGAGGAAGATGTGAATAATTACAGAAATTTGACTACAGTAGGTTGATTACAAAAATGGCCCAAATTTATCGCATCCCTGTATCCACGGCCTTTGCAAGGTGATTTTGTTCCTCCCCAATAAATAAATAGTATTGTCCCTCCCTTCTGGGCTGCCTGTCTGGCTCACTTTGACCAAGAGAACAATGAATGAGTGATAGTGTGTTTCTTCTAGGTCTAGTTGTAAAAGCTGGGTTCTCTAGCCCCTTCTGTAACACTATACGCATTAAATAAGCCCTAGATAACTTGCTGGAGGATGAGAGAATGCATGGAGCAGAGAAAAGTTGTATCAACAGGGCCACCAAGTCCCACTGACCAAGCTGATCCACCAACTGAACACGGGAAGATACATTACACAGACTGGGATTAGCTGAACTTGACTTAGGTCAATAAATTTTCCCTGATGATGTATGGACTTAAAAGAAATAGAATTAGGTTGATATCTTCAGCCATTAGTGGTCTTTAAATAGATGGTTTGTTCTGCAGCAAAAACTGATGCAGATAACTCTTCCTCATTATATTACTTAGTGAATTTCAAAATCCAGGATCCACCAATGTATTTCTTCCCATGCACCATTGTGATGTTGTTCCAAGAACCTGTGTATATCTAGCTCCTCTATTTTGGGGAGATCCTCAGAAGTTTTTGTACAAGATTTAAACTCAAATGCCTTTGCTTCCTCCAGGCAGAGGCTTTCCAGGAATCCCCCTTCTTTTCCTTTCTCTAACATCCTTTTCCTATCTCCTATTCTTTTTAATAGTAACTCTCTCTCACTCTCTCTCTCTCTCTGTATCTCCCCCCGACCCTCATCCCCTAGTGGGGGGTGTTAGTGTATCTGTGTTGATTTAGCTAGGTGTAAAACGTCAACTTGGATGGAGAGAAGTGGCACTGATTCAAGGATCACTGTTGGGTTCATATTTGAGTCACTTAGTAGAATAGCACTACCCCTAACAAGCAAACAAATGGGGGTCACCTCACCATCTAGGCATGGCCAAGACTCAAAAATAAAACATGAATGCAATCTCTCCTCCTTGGGGAAATGCAAGAGAGTGGAGTGGTCCTTGCAGGAAACTGCACAGCAGTCACCCACTTGCCAGGACCAAGCTCCAGGACCCCCAGGGATGAGAACAGGGAGGGGGAGCCCACACACCAAACACATATGGACAGTGTGCAGCTCTGTCTCTCTCTCATCTTATCTTTCTCTGCTCCCACTGCAAACAAAGCACAACCCTATTGAACATTAGCAGTACTAGGTACACGTGGAAAGCTCAGCTCCACCTCCAGAGGGTTACTCTGGTGAATAAAGCAAGGACTTTGCCCTGAAAGCCCATATGAGCCCCAAACTATGAAGGTGGGGCAAGAGTGAGTCACCACAGAGCAGAGAAGACACACAGAGACACATATGTAGAACGTGGAAGCAGACAGAGAGATGGAGCTTCAGATAAGAGGAACACCTCTCTAGCCCCCTCTGGCACACTAGGGGTGGTTGACAGCACATCTCTCACCTGTAACCCAACTTCCTAACCTCTTTGGAAATTATGACCTCTTAGTGATGACTGTTGCCCCCACGGGTAAATTCTCCTGTTATCATGCATCCCCCTCATCCTGCCTGCTGTATGTCACGTAGACTTTGCTCCTTCCTCATTATATCACTGTAACATTTCCTTGCTGGGGTATATAAGTGGTATCTCAACTTCATTAAACTGTTCTGTGGGCTAGCCTCACAGATTGTGATCAATCTCTTCCTTCTCAATTTCTTCTTCACTCTACACACTACTCCTAACACACATGCAGAAACACAGACAGACACAGACACAAGAAGACATATGCAGACACATGCAGACACACGCAGAAAGTGAGGACCAGCACAGAGAAGCATCTGCCAACAATGAACAAGCAGACAGGCTGGGTGGGTCCAGGATCCTCATTGTCCAACCTTAATTCCTTTCCCACCACATTAGGGTCCATCCAAAGGGCTGCAAGAAACTGAAATAAAGATGATGATGGTAATGACAATGCTGACAAAGGAATGATGATGATTTATGGATGAGAGCGTAGCTGAGAACACCCACATGTCTGCTTAGCAACTCTCAGTGGCTCCAGAACTAACATAACTGACAATTCTCCCTGGGGTGAAGGGGCTCATCATTGATTTTGCCTGAACAGGAGAAAGAACTGGAGGTTGAGTACACCCTCGGGCCTTTGATGTTCTGAGCCATGCTGGGCCCTGGAGGTTATGGTGGGTGTCTACAACCTTTAACTCCCTTCATCCCTTTATCGTGATGATGCAGAGGCCAGAAGCAGACCACCCCCCTGGTTTCCACCTTACCCTGGTGACTGCTGCTGAAACATCCAAGCTTTCTATTTTGGAACAGGATTCTCAGTCTGAAGAATTGATTTGTGTAATTAGGCAAGTGATTTTGTAGGAAGATTTTGCATGAATTTGCAATATAATTTTCTTTTTCTGTAACTGTTAATTGAAATCATTTATCAGGTTTTTAAGCTGAAAAAAGTTAACTTTGAAAAAAAAGGTGTGAACTGCTCATTTTTTATGCAATCTCGACATTGTCTTTGAAGCACTTATTAATTCCTTATTTACAATCAGGGCTGCTGGCTTTCTCAGTTTGGATATGAAATGGCCTGCCTTAACTCATTCTGGGAGGGGATATTCAGTCCTAACAACTGATGTTCCTTGTCTTTCATCTCTCTCAAGTCATTACCCTGGAGAAACACGGGGCTAAAATTTTGGTAAAAATGATCTGATCAGAATCTTGATCCACAAATGCAAGTATTTAATACAGAATTTTATTTTTTTAGCACTCAAAACACATCTCTTCCAGGCAATCATTTGACCGGGACTGTGGAGTTTCAATTTCAGTAAAGCGGGGGATCCCTCTAGCCCTCATCTAATTGTGTCCAGGTTTAAGACCCGAGTGCCCTGATCTCAGTGTACCCTTCTATACTCACATTCCCCAGTGCCCATTCTGGCATCCGGTCTAGGTCACTGAGTCACCCACTGGCTGTGAGATGCCCAAAGTCTTCAGTCCTACAGTACCTATCATTCACTAGTTTCCATGCTTCCCTAAGCACACAGAGGAATGAGGGGCTTCCTCTCCTTTACAGATTGCCCAAGGCTATGCCTCCTGAGCTCTTGACCTCCCCATGCTCCCAGGGGACCATGCAGATCTCCATAGCTGTAGAGTTCATGCAAGCAAGGTGTTCTGTATAGTTCTCCTGCTCTCAGGAGCTCAGTGGAAGGTGCTTGCCACAGAAAGTCTGCATCTCTGCCTACCATGGAAAGCCTGTCCCTCTGCCTACCACAGAAAGCCTGTTCCTCTGCTTTCACTCCAGCCTGAAAGCCTTTCCGAGGCATGGGAGGAGACTCCTGGGGATGACTTTTCTTTTAAAATACTGTCCACACCTGGAATCCTGCGCGCTCCATGTCTGGGTTATTAACATTCTTAGAAAGAAGAGATGATTCCCCTTCTTTCAGGGGTGTCCTCTCTGAGAGTCAGAAGAGCAAAAAAGCCTTGTTCCCTGTTTGAAGGGCAGGGAAGAGTCATGCTTGGTGGGGAGAATCAAGCGTACTTTAGCCCCCAGGTAACAACCCAGGGGCTACCAGGCCAAGGGAAAAGCCCCGCTTCAGGCAGCCAGTCCCTGAAAGAAGAGCTGAGTTTGTATGTAAGATCCTTGGACCTCTTCCCTGCAGCTCCTCCCCCTGCACCAACCTTGGGGAACCCTGGGAGGTACTAGAGGACTGAGGAATGGTTAGTTCTTAGGATGCACTCACAGCAGGCCTTGACTTGATCCCCTCTAACTTTCCCCAGCTGTGATGAATATCAAACCCTCCAGGAGGGGAGCCCTGGGAAGGAGGGAAGCCATCATCATTTTCAATGGCTTGGTAACTTTTCACTGGATGTATTTAACAGACTTTTACCCCATTGATGAATGCTTACTTTGTTTCCAAATGCTTACCGTTATAAATAATGTTAGGTGAGAACAAAGAAAAATTATATAAAGCAGGGGTTTGAGCTACAAAAAGCAGGAAGAATATTGGAGAAAGAATAAATGTAGATAACATTTAAAATCTATATTATTTATAACCAATCTAAGAGATAAGCATCTGTTCATGTAATGATAGCAACAGTGTACTGAGTGATTACACGTATCATTATAGTGAAGGATGGAAAAGTTGTAAGGGACAGAAAGAAAGACCTGTCACATGATATCTGAGCCTATGGTGAATCTGTGCTGTTACTGAAAGTAGATCTGATTAGTTAAAATTGTTTTCTACAAACTCCACTGTACCTACTAAAAAAGTTTTTTAAACAGTTTAATTCATTTGCTAAAAGAGGAGAGGAATGCATACTCCAAAATGCTCAACTGGAACCAGAACAAAGTAGAAAAAAATAAAAACAAAAGAAATAAAAATATGGGCAATGAATTAAAAAGGTGTAACTATGGCATTTGTTACCCTAAAAAACTGATGAAATACCAAATAAAAGAAAATGCCAGCGTAGATAAAAGAATCAAAATCCAACTCTATGTTGTCTAAGAGAAAGCCACTTTCAATATAAAGACTCACAAATCAATAAAAGGTGAAGAAATGGAGAAAGGAATACCAAATTAACTTAGTCAAAATCAAAATGCTGTATTAATTTAAGACTTCAGGATTGAGATAAAGTATCAAAAATAAAGAGACCCATTTGTAACATAATGACAAAATGGTAGAATTTTGAGAACACATACATCTACCAACAGAGGATCAAAATACATGAGGCAAATTCCACTATTACAGTTGGAGATTTCAACACCCCTTTATTTGTAATTGACAGATTCATCAGGCAGAAAAATCAGTAAGGATATAGTCAAACTGAACAGAACCATCAATCAGCTGGTTCTAATTGACATTTATAGAATGCTTCATTCAACACCAGCACAATGCAGTTTTCTTCTGTTCCTATGGGATATTTGCAGACACACTACATTCTGGAGCATATACTAAATCATAACAAACTCAAGATAATAGGAATCATGTAATTTGTGCTCTCAGACCACAATGAAATTAAACTAATAATCAATAACAGAAATATAGCTGGAGAACACCCAAACATCTGGAAATTAAACAGCACATTTTCAAATAACACATGGCTTAAAGAAATGTTAAGACAGATTAAAAATATTTTAAATTAAATATGAAAATATTTACTTGTGGAATGCAGTAAAAGCAATGTTTAGAGGTAAATGTATAGCATTGAATGCATATTCTGGAAAAGAAGAAATATTTAAAATGTGTAATCTAATTGTCCACCTTATGAAACTAGGGGAAAAAAGGAGAAAATTAAATCCAAGGTAGATATAATAAAATAAGTAATAAAAATTAGAGAGTAAATAAATTTACAGCAAAAAATCAATAAATAAAATCAACAGTGTGTCCTTTGAGAAAAATCAATGAATTGATTAACCTCTACCCAGGGCAAACAAAAACAAAAGAGAGAAGATACAAATTACTAATATCAAAAATGAAAAAACAGTCATTATTATTGGTCTTATGGAAACAAAAAGGAAAATAAAGAAATATAATGAATAATCACACTCACAGATTTGATAACCTAGATTAAATGAACCTATTCATTTGGCAGACACAATCTGCCAAATTCACACATGAAAGGCAATCAGAATACATTTATATCTATTAAAGAAATCGCAAAATTTTCCCAATAGAAGATAAATTATACCAATTATTTAAATGGCATTAGGAAGTCTATCCTTACAACTGAATATTTGCCCACATAGGATAATTTCCTGGAAAGGAATTACTAAACTAAAGGTATTGTTCATATTTTAATAGCTGTTGCCCAATGTCTTTATTAAATTTGGTAACCACTTATATTTATTTTTCTGTAAACTTGCTAACTTTGAGAACTGATAGTGATCATTTTATAGTTAAAAATATAAACTCATTAATACTTAAGTCACATTTCCTTTGCCAAAATAAATGTAAAATATTTTTAGCGGTTGTAGTGGTTTTTGGCTATATATATATTTTTTCATTTCTAAATAACCTTCTCAGGCCCCTTTATATTATTTTAGTAATAGTGTTATATGATGCCTAAACTTGTCAACTACTGTTTTAAGCATGTCACATGTGCTAATTATTTTCGCCCTCAGGAATCCTTATAATTAGGTAAAGTCATTGTTTCCATTTTACAGATAAGAAAATTTGAGCACAGGAAATTAAATCATCTAATATGAGGAGTTTAGAATTTAAGTCTGTTCTAATGGCACAATCTATACTCTGAAATGTTATGTTCATCTAATTTCATGGGGCGTTAAGTTTTAGAAAGTATACTCAAACACACATACACACACACGTGATTTTCTAAGTAAGAGACCAAAGGCAAACATTATAAATATACTGCTGTATAACTTTGGTACAATGAATAATGTTACTATTATATTATCAAAATTTGCTCTAATCAAAGTAGAAATACCAAGTCGGGTAAAATAATGAACATTGTAGAATAAATATTCTTGTCAACCTTCACCCTCACCTATCTGTCATAGGTAGCTATAGCTATGTTTGTTTTCAGTATTGCCATTATTTCACTATTTACACTTAAATACTTTATCCATACTTTGATTATTGGCATAAATAATTGATAAAAGTTTCTTTTCTAAAATGGTTGGTCACTGTCCCGAACAGTGAATGAGTCATCTATCCTTTACCCACAGATTTAAATTCCTTTTAATGTAAGCCTCAGCTTGCTTCTGAATTTTCTCTTTTGTTTCATTCGTTGATGACTGAAACCCAAACCATACTGATTTTACTACTGTAGCTTTGCAATATAAGACAAGACTCCCTGACTTACTGTAATGCAAAGTTTTTCTTGAGTATCTTACTTATTGTCACTCCCAAATACATTTAAACCTCTTAGTTGAATTCTAGAATAGTCTATAATTTGTTCTGATTGCATTCATTTTAATATTAATCACTGCTCAGCTGACTTACCCTTTAATATAGTTAACTGCAAGTCATACTAATCTAGATTTTTTCATTGTATTTATATTGGTATGTGTTTTTTAAAATATTTGCAATATATAGGAAAATGTTTTGATCTTTTTAAAGATTTAATATTTGACTTTTTCACTGTCATTTCTAGATAAATATACTATAAATATATAATTAAACTTTGGATTTTATTTCACTAATAATTTAAGAGACTATTATTTAATTTCCTAAACTGTTATTGCTTAAAAAATGTTTGCCATTAATTATTTTAGTTATATTTTTGTTAGGTGTGGACACAGTTCTGACATCCTTCTGAAATTTATTGATCTATTTTGCTGACCAATACAAGATTGCATTTTAATAAACATTATATGGGTGCTAAGAAAAAAAAGCACTTTTTTATATATTATTCAACTTTTTTCCTATGCTTTCTATTTCACCTGTCAACGACAAAATCA
Organism: Uropsilus gracilis; assembly: GCA_004024945.1. Lineage (NCBI taxonomy): Eukaryota > Metazoa > Chordata > Mammalia > Eulipotyphla > Talpidae > Uropsilus > Uropsilus gracilis. The sequence continues at coordinate 21,739 of PVHY01015629.1, read as the reverse complement.
AATTAAATGTCATAATTACAATTTCCACATTTTACTTTGTATTTCTAAAGACATTATCACTTAACTAAATATCCTTCCCCTACTTGCACTGAGGTCTGTTGGCCCCAGTTTGTGGTGATGATGTGAGTATCCTTCCATTTGTCTTCATCTGTACTTGGGCAGAATCGTACGTGCGTGTGAGGGTGGGGGTCAGGGGGTAGGGAGAAGATAGAGGAGACATGGGGGGAGTGCAGCTAAATCAAGGTTTCCTAGCCCAATACCACTTTGAGCAGAAAGCCTGTCAAGTGATATTTCTGAGGATAGCTTATTCATCAACCTTCCTTCCCCTGTGACTCAAACATGGTGGAGACCTTATTTATGTGAACTGAGGGGAAGGGAGTGCTCACTTGGGAGGTGGGAGATAATGCATTGTTTTCTATGCTCTTCAGTGCTGGTGATGACATTCACAGGCTGGGTTTCTTTCAGTTCACTTTTATCTCCTTGGTTTGTATTCCGCTGACTCAATGATTGCAAGTCAAGTTATGACCACTTGGCATTCAAAACAACCTTGGGGAGTGACTTTCATCTATTCCAAGGTGTTTTAAAAGTAAATTTAGAAAATCATCCTAGGAGGTATATCTAAGTAATGGTAACTGTGTTTCTCTGTCAGTTGGTGATGAAATCCCACGTCGGACCCAGAGGAAGCCATTCTTCTTGTGGGTAGCACACCTGAAACTGCATCTTCTTTATGAAAATCCATTAACGTTTCCCAAAGAAACTGATGTTGCTTTGATTCTGTCTGTCCACTGGCAGAGGCAGTACAACCAAAAGACTAACAAATAGGAGCTGTAAAACTTAGGGTCAGTTTTAAAGTACAAAACTGAGGATCAATATTATCTTCTTGGATACTCCATCCAACAAATCTCATCATGCCCCTCTTCCACAGCTTTCTCCTACTCTCCAATGTCTCTCTACCTATCTTATTCTGGTATTTTATGATGAGACTCAGAATTGATTAAGGGCAGTGAGGAATCATTGGAGTCCAGCCAAGTCTCTACCCTTTCCTTTATCCCTGCTAAGTACACTTCTATTTTCTACTCTGGCATATGTAGACATAGACCATCTCAATACTCGCCTCTAATCTCTTTCAAGCTCTTTCCCATCCCCAACCAGGTGGTACATGATCAGTCTTTTCATCTAATCGAATCCACCCCACTCTTCAAGGTTTAGTGCAAATTGTACCTTCTGAGTGAATGTTTTTGACAGATAATTGGGTCCTTGATTTTTTTTGATAGCCCCTAACTAACTTATGGATAATACTACTGATTACAAATTGTAGTTTGAAATTGTTTGCATTAGTCTTCAGACTGGCATATAAGCTGGTAAGATACACAGGGCAAGCATGTCTTCCTCTTATGCCACCTTGGCCAGGTCTGGCATAGTTGTTTAGTAAAGTCGTAGAGGATCAACTTTCTTTTCTCCACCCAAGAGCTGGCAGGACTTTCGTTTGGTTCTGAAGACAGAAATGCAATTCCTCATATTTGAGTAAAAGTTTAAATCGAAAGATGGTTCCTATGAGTGTGGTTTCTGATTCACATCTACTCTGTCTGCCTTTGTGACAGCTTCCTCTCCTCCCACTTCCAGCAATGAGGTGTTTATTTGGACTTTCTGGTCCATGTGCCATTTTCAGAGGCTGCAACGCTCTTTTCGGCACATGTAGAATGGGGTGACACCGCCTTCTCCACGCCACGTAAGATGTGGTCTGCTCTGATTTCATATCCAAATTTCATCTATTTTAATGTACAGCAATTACACCACATCAAGTTTCTCCCGCAGAACCACACATCTTACTTTCCACTGTCTAGCACCTCCTGTCATCTGCAAAAGAGCTAGGAGCAGAATGAGCTGTGGATGAAGAACCAGCTCATCCAGTCTCAAGGGCCCCTCCCCCCAATGCTGACAGTCACCCACCCCTCCTCACTGCCAGATCCTCCCTGTGTGAGGAGCAGGGAGGCCAACATAGCCTTGTAATCCAGTAACACTGTCTCTAGTCTGGCTAGTGAGGGGGTGTTGTCTACATCAATTCAGAGAAGTATTTTAGACACAACTCTAAGCCTTGGCCAAATAGAATTATACTGAGTCACCCTGCCTCCATACATTGGTTGGGGTGAATTAAGGGAGCGAGTTAATATGAGTTGAAAGGTACAATTTTGTGGTTCTATCAATGCTGCAAAATCGGATATCATTTTTGGAATTTTTAAGATGTGTGTGTCATAAACCTCAGGCCCTTTCTTGCTTGAAGGAGGAAGAGGGGCTTTGGGAAGGCCTGTCAGAGCAGGGAATGGCCTAGATGTTTGCTGAGGGCAGTTGCTAATTCATGTCCACCTTGAAGAACCCAGTGACCTTCAGACATTCATGCTGAATGAGTGCACCATGTTGCATTCATTATATTGAACTGAACCAAATCTTCAAACAAAGGATGTAGTTGGACTTGAATTTTTCTGGCCAATGGGCATGGTGGCGTATGGTCCTCTAGAATCCCCGAGGCAACAGTGGACACAGATTTCCCTTTGGTTCCAAGGCCAAATCTAGAAACCACTGAAAAACTGTTCTCAAGAGCCCTGAGCCCTTCCACTTCCCAGGCTGATGCCATCTGCTCCACCTCCCATTCATTCTCCGTGCAAAGACTCTACTCGCCTGATTCTGTTTGGGCATCAGTAGCTGAACAGGCCCCTGTTTACACGTCAAACCTGTCATCGAGGGGAAGGCTGAGTAGTTTCTGCAGCATCTGCAGTGTGGGCCCTAGAACAGCAGTGCTAGAGAGACCTTTTTTTGTTGTTGTTGTGACTAGGTCTTGCTGTTTTTGCCACAGGCTCACGTTGCCCAGGGTAACACATACTCAAGCAATCCCCAGCCTCAGCTTCCCAGGTAGCTGGGATTACAGGCACATGCCTCCATGCCCAGCTATTTTGGGGGGAGTAGGTCTCACTATGTTGGCCCTGGCAGGTCTTTAATCATGATCCCCAGTCCCAACCATGACTCCTTAGGCTGTCGCTTACAGGTAAGCACCACTGTGCCCGGCTAGAGTGACCTTTTAAGATCACTGATGAAACACAATCTGAGACCTAAAGCAATTGGTTGTAACTCACAGAAATCAAGTGGCCAAATTTAGCACAGGATAAAAAGATATGAGGAGCTTTCAAACCTGGAGGATGAGGAGGCTGGTGTGCAAGGCTGAAGAGAGGGACTGGAGCAATAATAGAAGCCACTATTGGGATCCACTCTTGCTAGGGTAGACACCACAATCTCCATTTCCCAAGGTGAGCCATCCAAGTCCCAAGTTTAGGCAACCATGGATCTGATGGGGTGTACTTAGGTCACATGATCCTGGGCAAACAGGAAAGAAAGACAGGTGGAAATTACTTAAGGTTCATCTACTACTTTCGGATAAGCAGGAGAATGGATCTGAATTCCATCTTCTCATACTGCATATTTCACAGACCCCATCCTACCGTTAGCATGCCCCATGTTTTTAAAAGTTGTCAATCAGCTATTAAATAAAACATGTTCTATCCTTCTACCTGGATGAGCACCGCTTCAGAACAGTCTGCAAGGTCGGGTGAGTTTAGGATTCTTAGTTGTGTTAGTAGTCGACTGCAGAGAGGGGGTTCCCCTGTTTCATGCCCCCCACACCACCCCCTACCCACCTACAGTGGACTCCCTCCCCACTGCTGCTCTCTGTTGCACCTCAAAGGACTTCCAGTGGATATGTGGGAACACCAAGTTTGCATGTCTGTGCTCTGTCCACACGTCTGCAAACAGAAAACCCTTCGCCTATGCCAACACAGGGCCCGTAGTTTGCACGTGAAAGGTGGAACCTGAGGAAGAGGTCAAACAGCCTGGAGGCTTGTTCAGCACCCTTTGGCTAGGATCCTGCCTAGCTGGCATGGTGCCACATGCCCTGTCCTGTGGGGAAGGGGACACTTCTTGGGGTATCTGCGTGGGGATCTCTACAACATGAGGTACATGCTTGGGGCTCTTGGTTAAGTCTAGAGACAAAATGGGAGGAAGTGGGTGGGGACATGAGGAATAAAGGGAACACATTCCCTGCAGGCCCAGATGAAGGAAGAGAACTGTTCAACATTACACAGTAAGGCTGTGGTAGAATATGTTCTGAGTGACATTCCTATCACTCTAGCTCCAGAGCTCAGCAATAGATCAGAGCAATCTGGGCAGCTGAAATCTGTTCCTCAGGGAGCATCTTCTCCAAGATAGACTCTGATTCCCAAACCTAAACTATGACTCACTTGGCCAAGGTTTTCCTCCACTGGTATTCAAGGTACCAACTTCCACAGAACCTAGAAAATAGTTGTGCACCCATTTCACTCAACTCAGCTAGGCTCCTATTGATTTTTGCCCAGCTCCTTGGCATCAGCAGCTGTCACTTTGGTGACCATCACAGCCATGTCTGTCCACTAATGGACTTCTCATCTGTCTCAGAGTCCACACCCTTCATTCTTGGGCTGTTTCATCTCTTGCCTGCCAGGTCCTGCCCTTGTGGGGATTTTTGCATGACATCACCATCGCCCACTGCCAGATGTTTAAATGTCAGCCTCCTCTAAGGATGTTTGGGGCACTGTTACCCAGAACCTCGGTTTAAACTGTAAACACTTGCAGATCATGCCTTGGTCTATAATTCTATCTATCTATCTATCTATCTATCTATCTATCTGTCTGTCTGTCTGTCTGTCTGTCTGTCTGTCTATCCATCCATCATCTATCTATCATCTACCTATCTATCCATCCATCATCTATCATCTATCTATCTATCATCCATCCATCCATCCATCCATCCATCCATCCATCCATCCATCCATCCATCCATCCATCCATCCATCTTGAGACTAGGTCTCACTCTTTTGCCCAGGGAACCACAGACTCATGTTACCATGGACTCAAGTGACAGCCAGCCTCAGCTTTCCAGACATCTGGGATTATAGGGTCGCACCACCATGCCCAGTTTTGTTTTTTTTTTTTTTTGAGAATAGGTCTCACTATGTTGCCCTAGGCTGGTCTTGAACCCGTGGACTCAAGCAATTCCTAGTCTCGGCCTCACTTTGTAGGCTGGGATTAAAGGCACGTGCCATGGCGCCCTGCCCTTGGCATGTAATTCTTCTGGAGTGTCTCCCACCAGTGCAAAGCTCTCTGGTCTCTTTTGTTTTGGGCTTTTAATACATTTTAAAATAATGATAAATTTACAGAAAAGTTTTAAAATGAAGGGCCAGTTATGGAAACACCTCTCCTTAGGTAGCTGATTTCTCCCTAGATATCTCAGGTACTCTTCACTCAGTTTCCCCCATGGTGCCATCATATGGTACCAAGTATCTACAAGACCAGCATCAGGGAACTGCCTTCAGCGCTATGCACAGCTTTCATTCCACCCCACTAGTTTCACTAATTACTAATTAGTTTTACTAATTTTATTAATTGTATCATAGATTTGTGTAACCACCATCACCATCTACAGACTGGGCCCCCTCTCCCTTTCTCTTTCCCTTTCCCTTCAGAGCTATGATCACTACTCCCTGCCCCTGCCTCCTCAACTTCTTCCAAACTCTGGTCTGGTCTCCATCTCTATCACATTTGTTTAAAAAAGATGGAAGCATCATTTTGAGACTGATGTCCTTCAGACATTCCAGTTTCTTCATGTCCACGTGGCTGTGTGCAATTTCACTCATATTTTTAACTGGTAGGTCGTAGTCCATACAAACCACCATTTATTAAACTATCTGTTGTGACTAAAGCTGTTAATGGCTTTCAGTTTTGTGTAAAATCAGGTTTTCATTTCTCTGCAAAAATTGTGCAAAAGTGAAAACGCCTCTCTTCTTAAGTAACCACCTAACTAGTTGCCAAAATGGTTATACCATTTAACATTCCCGTCAGTGAAGCATGAGTGATGTGGTTTCTCTGAATCCTGACCAGCACAAGCTGATGTCATTCTTTTTTAAATTTTATCCAGGTGTGTTGTGAGAGCTCATCATAGCTTTGATTTTAATGACCCTAAGAGCCAATAGTACTGACTATCATTTTTGTTTTATCCTATTATGGTCATCTGTACAGCCTCTTTGATGCAGTGACTATCCATGCCTTTGTGCTCATTTTCAAATTGCATCCTTTGTTTTTTTGTTTGTTGGTTTGTTTGTTTTTTTTTTATTGTTGACTTGCTCTTAATCTATTCTGAATATAAGGTCTTTGCCAGATTCGGGCTTGCAAAAGCTCTCTCCCAGTCTGTAGCTCGTCTTTTCAGCTTTATCAGTTCTTTGGCAGTACAAACATCCTTTTGATTTTGATGAGGCCTAATTTATTTTTTTTCCTTTCATAAATTATGCTTTTGTTGTCAAATAAAAACTTTTTGCCCACGCTGAGGTCCTTAGACTATTCAGACTATTCTCCTATGTTTCTCTATTTCTTCCTCTTCTTTTTTTTTTTTTTACATTTAAGTCTGTGAGAGGCTTCGATCTTGTCTTTGTGAGCGAGGTGACCTGTGGTCTGAGCCCACTGCCTTGCCCACGCATGTCTAAATGGGGGCCCTTCAACAATTGTTGAAATCCTTATACTTCCCTCATAAAATTGCTTTTATACCTCTGTCAAAAACCATTTGGGCATATTTTATGGGCTGATTTCTGAGGCCTCTGTCCTGCTCCATTGATCTTTGTGTCTTTCCCTTTGCCCAAACCAGATGCTTTTAACGACAATGGCCACAGACGCTGCCTTCACAAGCATTTCCATGTATCCTATGTCTCCCACACCTCCCTCTCCCCACCCATCTCTCGGTCTGTTTCTGAGCTCATGCTTCTATTCTACCATTTTGTTTGTCTGTTCTAGTAAAGAAGTGGGATAGCTAATGTTAGCTTCACCTGAATTAGCCAGGGCAGCCTTCACATCATGGAAGAGACTGAGACGTTATTTTCTCACTGATCTGACAACTGGAAGCCCCAGATCAAGGAGTTCATGTTTTCAGGATCTTTCCTGGGCTGACAGGTGGTTGCCATCTCACTGCGTCCTTTCTCCGTCTCCCACATATTCTGCTTCCCCTTCTCTCCTCCCCCAAGTATCCCCAGGACTCATTTTGTGGAGTGTCAGCCATTCTTTAAAAAATGTGCAGCAAAATCTAAACTTAACAAAAAGAATGAAGCGAACTCCATTTCTGGGTGGAATGAGTCAATCTGAGGATCTGTTACATGCAGACCTAAGGTTGTCCCAGAACCCCCTCACCTGGATGGTCTGAGTGGGTTCTGCCTTCTACCACTTAAAGGTACAGAATTCTCTGAATGAGAAAGAACCTTAATTAATAATTGTGCTTAGAGAGAGATGAGAAAGGATCTAGTTTTTCTAATGAGGCAACCAGAAGTTCCCGCTCCCAAGTGGGTAAATGCCAAATAAGCTTGGCCCAACACGTGGCTGCTGAGGCCTCAATGCTCACCACAAGTCTGAGGCACCATCTGGGGGGAGATGTAGGAAAGGGGCAGAAGGGACCAGGCACATCCAGAAGGAAAGGAACAAAATCAAAGTAACCAATCAAGGGAACAGCGGCACCGCCAGCCTCCCCAGGGGTTTCTCATCCACGTCTCTTCCAAGTGTCTCTGCCTGTCCTGACATCACATGCCCCCTTCCATGTTCCCATGTCCACATGCAAGTCCAAAGCTGAGGAGTCAGCAGGCCCTTGCTCTGCTCCACCTGCCTCCTTCCAGTCTGCCCCCCAGGCTTTTTATATCTGCCCCCCTGGCTCAGCTCCACCTTTCTTTAGGTGAGATAGGGAACATGGAAGCTCGCCTTTTATGGCAAGGACACTGACTGCTACCACATCTTTCAATCAATGCTCCCCAGATTGGAATCACTATGGTCTTGAGGCCATGGGACCCAGCCAAGGTCACAGCATCTTAAAGCCCCACATGACTGCATCCTCAAGAAGCATGTGCCCAGGTATCCCAGTAGATCCCCCAGTAGATCCTCCATAGTTAGCTACTATGGGCTGGGCCTCTTCCACTGCCAGGCCTGGCTGAGCTGGTCCCAGCTACACTGGCCATTCAGCATCTGAACCACAGCTACAGAACCTCTGTCCACAGGAAATAGCTGGGAGGGCCCAGGTAAGGTGAAGGTTCCATGCCTCTTAGGGCTGCAATCACCTCGGTCCCCCCGAAGCCCCACAACCAGCCTCCAGCCTGGGCCGTGGGACCAGCTCTGTGCTACGGTCTGGCCAGGTTCTGCCCTGGTTGCTCTGCTGAGCGCCAGAACCTGGTTTCTATCCTGGGGCTGTCAGAACAGGATTGCAGAGCTCATGAGAAGTTGTGGGTGAGACTGTGGTGACCCCAAACCTGAAACCTTTTCCCGGCTCCAGATTTATTCGTACTGCCTGCTGTTCCACTGCAACTTCTCCCATAAGCTGAAAGCACTGGAAACCCTCAGACAACAGACTGCTATTTCCTCATGCCCTGCCCTAACCCCAGCCCCCACTCCTAGTCCCCAGACCCCAGACCCAAGCCCCAAATAATGGAGTCTTGTGAGTCTATGGAGACAGAGTCTCGGTTCACGGGTCCCTAAAGTTCACTGAATATTGAATCTCAAATGCCACATACTCAAAAATCGATTTCTATACCCCACAGAATTGTAGTGTAAACGGTCGAACTCCAAATGGTGCTGGCTGGCCCTCCCGTCCGCGGGGTTTGGCTATCACTCTGAGAGACCCCCTGGTCGTTAAAGTCACAATGATCTGCCTCTGAAGAAGCCAGTTGGAGGGAATGTCAGACACAATCTATAACATCACGTGAACTGCTTGTCCTTTAAGAAGGGAGAAACACCCTCAGATCCTAGGACCAGGAATTCTGAGGCAATCAGGTCTCAGGGGTCGCTGGAGCTGGGGCTCATCCAACTTGCCGAAGTCAGCGCTACCCAGTAAAAGCGAGGCTTTCATTAGATGAACCCTTAGCCCTTTGCTCAGCTCTGGTGACAGTGGAGACTGGCCATGTTGGCCCATCTTTGCTGTCCCTGAAGGGGCTTCCCTGGAGAGAAGGAGGCACAGGTTGCTGAGAGCAATGGGGTCAAGCCAAGGGACACCCATGCTGAGGTAATCTGCTCCCCACAGCAAACCCTTCCTCACCAAGCCCAGCAGGATTTAGTGAGCGTGAGCTCTGAAAGGAACTGAGTCAAATGGGTCCTGTTCAGAGAAGTACTGGCCTTTTCCCTCAGCTGGGGCAAGGAGGACTACCAAGGGCAGCCAAATTGGGACTGTAGAAGCAGACCAGCTGGGTTCAAATTCCAGCTCTGCCTTCGACTAGCTGCTGACTCAGACATGCTGCTCACCCTCTGCCCTGCCTCAGTTTCCCTGTCTGTAAAATAAGAAGAGTTACACTGCTTGCTACTCCGAGGGCTATGATGCCCACAGAACGAGAGAAGGAAGATGTCCAAAGTGCTTCTAAGAGCTCCTGGGGGAGAGAGCCCTGTTTAAGTGTTGGCTAGAGTCAAACACAGCAGTCAATAAAATTGCCAGGAAGGGGTGAAGCCAGGCAGAGTGCTCTGAACTCACGGTGCTTTCTCTTAAATGCATGTTCAGCCCAAGCAGAGGAGAGACTCTCCCTCTTTGCCCCTTCTGCACCCAGCCCACCCTATCACTTCCCTGTCCTGAGTGCATCCAGGGTTCCCTCACGGTCCCTGGGCTTGGAAGGCCCACTCATTACATGCCCCAGGTGGGGCAGTGTCTGCAGGGACAGGTTGCAAGAAGGCAGAGGAAAATGTGCTAGAAGCAGCATTCCATCCTGAGGTTCTGCGTCTTTGGGAAGGAGGGCACCTCCCTGACCTCCCTGGACTGCGGCTGAGGCTGACTCACACTTCCACCTCCCTCCACCCAGCTCCAGAGCCTCAGCGGCTCCCTGCACTGAGCACAGCTCCAGTGGCCAGCACTGACTGACTGAAATTCAAGGTCTGCCTACAAGCAAAGTATGCTCTCAGCTAAGCTCTCTGGGGGCCAGCATCTGTGGGCCTGCCCTCCAGCGCACCCTCTCTCTGCCCCGAGCAAACAGACACTGACCATTTCCCTCCGTGCAGCCCCGGCTCTTGCCCTGACAGGTCCTGCTGCAGACATGTGTCTTCTGCCTCCTCTGTCCACGTCACTGCACTCACTGGCCTCCCTGCTGCTGAGCCCAGTGGCCTTGGCCTCTTCCTCACAGTTCTAATGTCCAAGTCTGAGGGAGGCTTGGCCTGGTTCCCAGGGCCCACAGGGAGCGCGAGGTCAGCCCCACCCCACCCCCGCTCCCACTCACGGGGTCCACCACTCCTGCGCCAAACCCACACCACGTTACTTTTAAGTCTTTCCCCACCCGGAACTCTCTTATTTACAGATCTCCCCGGTCCTATTATTTATTGTTAGCTCCAATTGCTTACGTCAACCTGCCCCCTGGCCCCAGGAACACACGGGCAGCTTCCAGGAAATCAACCCACTATTTCCCACATCCGGGAAGTGAACACGCCCCACATCCGGGAAGTGATCACCTGCTACTTCCCGGAAGTGGGATCTTCTACAGCAGATCAGCCTTCTCCATCTGAGCTCCATCAGGGAAGTTCCGGCTGAGCGTCCAGAGGCCGTCGTAGGGTGGCTGGGACCCCAACTGCCCTCTGACCCCATTGGCTCCTGGTGCTGCAATCTCCTCAGGGACTCGCTTTCTCTCTGACGCTTTTTCCCCCTCGCTCTTATTTCCTTTCTGTTGTCTTTCTCTTTTCATCGTCCTCTTTGTCTGGAAGAACTGACTGCAAACCAACTTTGTCGACCAACTTTTATCAACGGTGCCCAACATTTATCACATTTCTGTTCAATATTTTTCTTACATATAAAGAGCTGACAGGTTGCTCTTCTATGATAGATGTACTTATTTCTTCTAAACTATCACTAACCAAGCATATCATTTTTATACAGTAAGTGTATATTCAATTTTCTACAGTTTTGACTACTAAGCAGGCTTACTGGTGAGACAAATGACAAATATATTGCAGTATTAACAAGGGCTGGCTTAAGCCTATGTCAGACTGGAGTCAGTGCTTGTTCCTGTTTTCCAAAGATGAGATGATGACAGGAAGCCAGGGTGGGCCTGGTCCGGGCTCCCCGGTAGGCCCAGGTCAGGGGCGTCTCTCATGCCACCAACTGGCCTGTATCTAGGTGTGCGGGAGCTGAAGTGCCGTGGCACGTTTTCCCACATCAATTTTCACTTTCTGAATGTGTTTGAGACTTTGTTACTTTTGGTCCTTAGCTGGCATCCCCAGTGCCAGTTGCTGAGATAAGAACAGCTGTGTTTTGCTAAGGACCCTACCTACGGGATCCCAGGGATGCCAGCCGTCCTCACAGCTACATGCTTGAAGCCACGTGCAGGAAAACCCCAAGGCCCCTGCACCGGAAATGCAGGCGCCCCTCCCATATGTCCCTCCTTTTGTTCCCTTATAAAATTGAACTCCTACTATGTGCTGTGCTTGGTGCCCCAACACAGACCCATCACACCCTTCAAGAATGGTCATGAGCAAAGGCAAGTTTAGAATGGACCGATTCAAAGGATGAGCTAACAGAGGACATGCAGGGTGAGAAAATGAAGAGAGACACAGGCCAGGGGGACCAGGAAGGACTTGGCATGGGTTCCAGGGAGCTTCTGGGTTGAAGCGTCAATAATGGATCTGCAGCAATTCAGTCACGAAGATGATGTACGAGGCTTTTCCACTGACATTGAATCAGGTCACTGGGCCCATTGGATGTGATACAATGTCAATGAAACTGTTATGTGTTATTGATGTCAGTCACGGAATAGATAAAAACATTATAAAAATAGCTTTTGTCACCATTTACATTTTTTTCATAAATGGTAAAAGCATCGGTCCCACTTGCCAGAGATGGAGGTGCCCAAGGATTGGCTTTCTTAACAGTGACTGGAATCTTGGGAGGTCAGAGAGCGGGCACTCCCTGTCCCACGGAGAGTGACTACCAAACAAAGGCTGCAAGGAAGCACCCCTCCTCACCCCAGAGGGAGGAAAGAGAAGGCTGTGCAGCCAACTCAGGCAAGTTTTGGGGTCAGCATGTTCCTGTTTTTACCCAACAAACACCTGCTGAGACTGCTGTGCTGGAAGCAGGGTTTGGAAACAACTCTATATGCCCTGACAGAGCTCACAACCTCATTCATACTTTGAGGCATCACATCTGGAAAAGTGGGGATCACATCTGCTCCCTGGGGTTGTTGTAAGTGGTGAGCAAGATGTCCAGCTGGCACCCAGTCCTTATCCCCCTTTACATAAATTCTACTTTCTACCACTGCTTCTTGAGTCCTCTGTACATTGGTGCTTTGGTAGTCCTCCCTTCTATCATGTTTAAGAAGGAGACTTCTCCTCTTTCCTTTAGGAAGAAAGGAAGGAAGGAAGGAAGGAAGGAAGGAAGGAAGGAAGGAAGGAAGGAAGGAAGGAAGGAAGGAAGGAAGGAAGGAAGGAAGGGAGGGAGGGAGGAAAGGAAGGAAGGAGGGAGGGAGAAAGGGAGGGAGGGAAAGGTGGGGGGAGAAGACACTGTGGGAAGCTCAGAAAAGTGTTGGGCAGGGGCAGGGAAGGTGCCCTCAATTCTGTTTTGCGATAGCAAGACACCAAAGTGACAGTGTGAGCAATGAGTGTGGGTGCTGCCTAACACTCATCCTGCTAGGCATTCCGCTAGCACATGAGGAAGTCACGTGTGACAAGATACTGTGATGTCATAGCCACCAGCATTTCTAGGGGCCTAGGAGAGCTCCCAGATGGGGGGATCTGACTTTTGTGGTTAGAGTGGGAGCCACCACAACTCACTCACAAGAATCTTTGCTATCTCAAGATACAAGCAGGGTCCCTTGTTTCCAGAACCACCATTCAACATATTTGAAAATGGAGTGACTGGAACAGAATTGGCTAATATTTGCTAAGGGAGTCAACATCTTCAATGATAAAAGCGTCTTTTAGTGGAGCCTGGGAAACAGGATATTCATATGCAAAAGAATAAGCCTAAATCCCTGGTTATATCATTCATAAAAATTAACTTGAAAATAATGAAAAACTTTAAATGTAAGACCTGAAACACTAAAACCATAAGAGAAAGTACAATTCATGACAATGTAGCAGTGCATTTTGAATGTAACACCTGAAGTACAAACAACAAAATAAAAAGAAATGAAATTATATCAATCAAAATAATCAGTCAAAAAGCAGCCTATAGGTGGCCAGGCACAGTAGCACGTGCCTGCAAGCGGCAGCTTAGGAATCCATGGCGGGAACCGGGGATCGTGGTTTGAATCCTGCTCGGGGCAACGTAACAAGACTTAGTTCCAAATAAAATAGCTGATTGTGGTGACATGCAACTATAATCCCAGCTACCTGGGAAGCTGAGGCTGGGGATTGCTTAAGTCCATGGTACCCCATGTGAGTTTTGTGAGTCTTAGGTTCTATGGGTGAAATTAACAAGATCTAGTCTCAAAAAAAAAAAAAGCAACCTATAGGAAGATGGAAGAAAATATTTTCAAATCATATATCTGAGAAAGGGCTAGTATCCAAAACATATAAGGAATGCATACAACTCAGTAGCAAAAAATAAACAACAAATCTATCTAATATAAAATCTAGCTAATAAAATTTATCTAATCTAAAAGATGGATGGCACACCTGGATAAAAACTGTTGCAAAGCAGACTTATAAAGGACCAAAGAGGGCATGGGAAATGTTCGATGTCACTAAATCAGTAGGGGAAATGTGTCTGAAAACCTCAATGAGGTATTAGCCCATGATTGTTAGAATGGGTATTCACTAAAAGCTGGGATGATAAGTGTTGGGAAGAACACAGAGGAAAGGCAAACCCTGTGCACAACTTGTGGAAGGTGAGTTGGTGCTACCACTACAGAAAACAGTATAGAGAATGCTCAAAAAAATTAAAAATATGATACAATGTGATATAGCCATTCCACTGGTGGTGTGTATCCAAAGGAAATGAAATCAATCATTTGAGCAGATAGCAGCACATGAGGTTTATTGAAGCATCATCTACATCAATCAAGACATAAATGCAACATGAATGTCCACCAACAGGTGAGTGAATGTAGAAAATGACCTACACTATGGAATATTCTAGCACTACTTGGTCATTTAATAAAGAGAGCCAGCCAATTGTGACAATGTGAGTGAACCTTGAGGACATGATACTAGTGAAATAACTCAGAGAAAAATATTGTGTGGAATCCGAAGAATGACAAGAGCAATAGCAAAACTCACAGAAAAAGAGATCAGAGGTGGGAGTGGGGAAATTGGATAAAGAGGGATTGAAAAAAACAGGCTTCCAGCTAGGAGATAAGTAAGTGACATGGTGACTGACATCTACACTGCTGTGTGGGATATGTGATTGTTCTTAAGAGGTGAATCCTTATCTTAAAAGAAAAAACAGTCACAGTCTTTCTTTTTAGTTTCTATATGATATATTGGACGTTCACTAAATTATTATGATAGTTGTTTCACTATATATAGTTATTATGTCCATGAATTTATACACTTCTATATGTCAATTATAGTGAAAAATTCTGAAGAAATCATAAATAAATTGTTCAATAGTGTCCTCGGGGAAGGATGGAGAGAGGGAGAAAGGGAAAGAGGGATGGAGGAAGAGGAGGGAAGGAAAGATGGAAAGAAAGAAGAAAGGAGGGAGGGAGGGAGGGAGGGAGGGAGGGAGGGAGGAAGGAAGGAAGGAAGGAAGGAAGGAAGGAAGGAAGGAAGGGAGGAAGGGAGGAAGGGAGGGAGGGAGGGAGGGAGGGAAGGAGGGAGACAGGAACCAAGGTTGCAAGCAAATCATCTACAAAAATACCAAAGAAAGCAAGCACATGGGAAATTAAGGGGAACATAATGGATAAATAATGAAATAATATATAAGAGCAAAAATATCCAAGATGCTGATCCATTACAAATAAAACTCTTGAATCTCTTCTGATATATTCATATACATATGGAAAAAGTGTTGCATAGGAAGCTCTGAGTGAAGGCATTTTATTAACAGTATACTTAAAAACCTACAGTAGAAAGCCATCTTTGAATAAAATACATATTTTTAATTTTCAATTTCTTTTTTGAGTAAGTTTCTGATTGACTGCACATATATATGTATATATATACAATACATCATCATCTATGCCAGGAGGGTCCCATCAGCCCATCATCCACGCATATTTTTATTGTCAGTATCCAAACACAAATTGAGGCTCAGTGCCCAGGTGGAGATGCCCACTATCATTAGAAGCATGGTCTTTGCTGCAGGCCATTTTAAGGTTCCCATTTAAGGTACAGTCTTCTCTGGCCACATATTCACCTCCACAGCCCACTGGCCACTGACCTTTTTTGAGTTCTCATGGTCTTCAGTTGACCCAGGACTTCACCAGATTGCCTCCACCACTATTGACATGTATAATTAATTTCTAGGCCAGTTACACACTTTTAGACTCACCAGTCACTAACATAAAAGAAAACTAACTAGTAATGAAGTTAACTACTGGCAAGAGTGTTGGCTCTGAGATGGAACTATGCCTAAATTTGAATAACTGAGCCTTTTTAGGAAAAAAATACATATATACATGTACCTTTGGTTTCCTCATCTGTAAAGTGACAATAATAGTTTATCATAGTATAAAAATTTAATACATTAATAAATGAGAAGTTCTAGAACAGTGATGAGCACATGGTGTTCAATGAATATCATCTATTGCTTTTTAAGAAACTACATAAAGAAGATTGGGCATGTATGGCAATAAAGAAAGCCCAAGGTCTGTTACACTGGCTATTTCTGGATACCTTCTGCCCTGGCAGAAGGTGACAGGTGACTCACCACTGCTCAGCTGTAAATCTCAGAGAAGGTTCCCAAAAAGGCTCATAAAACTCCTACTTCTGCATCACACTCATCACTAAGAGAACCAGCTGTCCAGTTACAGGTCACAGACAAAAACAGCTCACTAAATGTGTGCTTCCTTCATATTTAGTTTGCCAAGGGAACAATTTGAGACAAGAACTAGCACTGCAGTTAACCACTGTATCCATCCCTGCCACTGCCAATGATGTGGTTTAAATTCATCTCTGTCACTTGGGACAATGGGATCTCATCAGCCAAAGAGTCAGGGGTGAAAGACCAGCTTTTAGATTTAAAAGCAGATAGATCCAGGTCTGAATTCCAGGAGACCAGATTGAGAATTTGATCAACATCTTTGAGCACTAGTTTTGTCATTTGCAACACTGGCATGACAATAGAAATGCTAGGAGAATCAAATATGGCCATAAATATCACTCAGTATGATGTCCATCACAGCAGAGATATTATCTGTATCTTATTGTCTGACATACATAACAAGATGAAAAGAAACCAACAGAAAGAAAGAAGATTCACAGAGGTTCCAAAAACTGAAAACATCAGAAACAGCCTTCAGAGTAATTGTGCTAAATATATTTCTACATTCAAAGAAAAATATAAGACTTAAAAATATATAGACAGTGGAATTTCTAAAATGATAGACTAAAAAGAGAGATTTTGAACAATAAATAAAACCGAAACTAAGGACTCAGTGGATATATTTTACAACAAATTGCATTCAGTTGAAGAGAAAATTAGTAAAATGGAGGTCATGTCAAAAGAAATAGTGAAACTTTCTAATGGCTTAAAGGAGATGATATTGTAAAAAAAGAAATGTAAAAGACTCAAATGTTAACAATAAAACATTGTATGCATTTAATTGGAGTTATAAATAGAGAGGAGAGAAAAAAAGGGCAGAGGTATTTGAAGATAAATGTGTGAGAATTTTCTAGACAAGACATCAAACACAGATTTAAGAAGTTCAATGAATGCTGAAGAGAAACCCATGCTTATGCATATAACAATACAACTGAAAAATAAGCCAAAGGGAATAAATCTTTTAAAAACCTAGCAATACAAGACATTATCTTCAGAGGAACAGCAGTGAGATTGACAACTGACTTAGAAATAGAAAAGGTAGGTGTCAGAAAACAATGAAAGTCTACATATTTTTTTATGCTGAAAATACTGTCAAACAAGAATTCTTTACCCCTCAAGAAATTCTTCAAGAGTGAAAGTAATATGCATTAAAACAAGACATCAGTTTTATTCAGCATTCTTCTACTGATAATGGGGAGAAGCTCCTATTGCATCAATTTCTCATCAATAAATGGAGAAGATAAAGTATTTGCAGTATATTAATGGTGACAGAGGGAAGATTCCATTCAACTTGAAGAATATGATGGTAAAGGAATAAAAATAGCAAGACCAGTGTGACAATTCAAAAAGGTTTAGCACACGTGCTGTTGAAATCCCAGAATAAGAAGAGACAAAAGCAGCGGCAATCATACATTTGAGAAAAGAAGGCTGTGAATTTGATGAAGATAAGTTACAGATTTGACAAGCTCCAAAATCCTCAAATAAGATCAACCCAAAGACAATCCCATGTAGGTACATATTGCTTGACTTACCAGAAATCTAAAAGAAGGAAGAAATCTTGAAAAGCTAGAAGAAAGTAGCACTTTACATGGAAGAGAATAATTGTTTAATGACTGCTGAGCTTTCATTAGAAACTCTGCAAATCAGAAGACACAGAGATGACATCTCTAAAATACTGAAAATAAAAGCCTGTCAATACAGAATTTTTTATCCAGTGAAGATACTTATTAAACATGAGAGGGAAATAAGTGCCTATGTAGATAAACTGAGAGAATTTGTTGTTTAGTAGACAAATAGTACAGAGAATGCAAGCAGATATTCAACTTGGGGAAAGTTAACAAAGCTAAATGGAAATTTAGACTTAAATTTTCAGAAAGGAGTGCAGAATCCAAAAGTTGGCAAATATGTAGTAAATATAAAAAACTTTCCTCTTTCAACTAAAAAGAAAAAAATATTTTGAAAAATTAAAAAACCTACAGGTTTCCCCCACTATCTAAAAGCAGGAATTTACTACTTGGTATAACTTCCCAAGTTGTGTTTTTCATCTGGGAATGCTGTTATTTTTAATATATATAAAAACATTTTTAATGTTTCCAGATCTAAAATATAACCTGACAAATCATACCAAGTAGTAAAGGTATACTTTCAAATAATAAGGAAAACTGTACTTGAAGTAAAATATATAACATTTTATTGTGAGATTTATAAATTGTGTAACCAATAGCATTGTTTTATATAGGTGATACATAATATAAATAGCTTGTATTAAATATGTGTTAACAGACATTATGTAACTTTTATAACATAAGGACCTAGAAGGGAAACAGAGGGTGGTAAATGGATATAACTTGAACTAGAAAAATTAAGGTTGCAAAGTCTGAGTAAATAGTAGAAGAGAATGGTCTAACTAAAAATCTAATGAAAATAATAAATAAAGCTGTAAAATTAATTTAGCTAAACTAAAAATGATAGGGGATGTACAAATCTAAGAATGAAAATGGAGGTAAGAAATCTAAAACAAATAGACAATGGAAGATGCAACAAAACTTTACAAATTATATAAAAGAATCTAAATAATTACATTTAGTATAAAGGAATTAAATTCTTCAATTAAAAGGAAAATGTTAGGAGTCACCTGTGGAATGAAGAAGAAATTGTGATGGAAGAGATGAATAGCGATCTGTGAGGCTAGCCCACAGAACAGGGATCCTGGGAAGCATGTCCAGGTCCAACTTTAATGAAGTTGTGAAGCCCCTTATATACCCCAGCAAGGAAATGTTACAATGATGTAATGAGGAAGTAGCAAAGTGTATATGACATAGAGCAGGGAGGATATGGGGATGCATGATTACAGAATTTACCTGTGGGGACAACAGTCATTACAAATAGGTCATCTGTCTCTTGGGACATTCCAAAGAGGTTAGGAAGCTAGATTACAGGTGAGTTATGTGCTGTTGCCCAAACTCTAGTGTGCCAGAGGGAGCTAGAGAGATAGAAGGTGTTCCTCTTATCTGAAGCTCCATCTCTCTACCCGCTTCCACATTCCATTGGAAAAGAGTTCATAAAGAATTAAAAATAAAAAAGATAAAGCACTGTCTATGACAGATGCACATTAAATGGAAAGACACAAACCGAAAATGAAGGCCCAGAAGGATGTGCAGTTTGTAAACAAATAGAAAGGACCAAAGGATTGATGAAACCGCAAAGCATGAAGATAGGCTTATAGGAGCTCTTCAAACATGGGGCAAGTTTAGCATCAAAAATAATAATGGAGATGGTCCACTATATGCAAAAGGAATAACTCCAGGCCACTCCTCACACCAGGTATAAAATCAAACTCAAAATGGATAAAAAAAACTTGGGTAAGACCTGAATCCACAAAATACATAGAGGAAAACATGGGTAAAACACTCCAAGACTTAGACTTCAGACTTCTTTCAGGACACATCTATGGATGCTAAAAATAATGAAGGAAAACATAAACAGCTGGGATAAATCAAATTAAAAAGTGTCTGTACAGCAAAAGAGACAATAACAAAAACAAAAAGAAACCCAACCGAATGGGAAGAAGATGTTTACCCTCCGCACAAGTGATAAGGGTCTGATAGCCAAGATCCACAAAGAACTCACACAACTAAACAAAAACAAGGCAAAAAGCCCAGTCAACTAAAAAGACACTTGTACAAAAAAGGAAATACAAAAGGTCAATAGGCATATGAAAAATGCTCAACATCACCAATAATCAAAATACAATCAAATACAAATCAACACACAAATACAAATCAAAACCACAATGAAATACCACCTTATATCAGTAAGAATGGCCCATGTCAAAACAAACAAAAAAAACAGGTAACAAGTGCTGGCATGGATGTAGAGAGAAAGGAGCACTCTTACACTGCTGGTGGTGGGAAAACACACTTTTTAATTGACAGAATAATCAGGACATGCTAATTAATGAAACCATGGAAGGCTGAAGCCACAGATGAAAGTCTTTGTGGGAAGAGAACACTCACATAGAGCTGTGACTGCACGTTTCTTCTTGCCCTGAATATGTGCGTTCAAAGCTTCATCTGCAAGGAGGTGCATGGGCTGGGGGAAGTCTGGGGGCTGCTTGTCCTGAGATAAAACTCTCATGACTGAGATCAGTGCTCTTCTGAAAGAACCAAAAAGTATGGACAATTTGTTTTAGTTTTAATTGAATTTATTTGTTTTCTTGCATCATTTTTCATTTCATTTCATTTCATTTCATTTTGCACAGTATTTGATTTCTCCACTCAGGTCCATTCCTGTTGTTCTCCTACTTCCATAGCACCTGTGAGGCTCACCACAGTCCCTCCCTTATTTTCTCTCTCTCTCTTTTTTTTTTTTTTTTTGAGACTAGGTTTCGCTATTTTTGCCCGTGGAACCGCAGGCTCTCGTTGCCCGGGGTACCACAGACTCAAGCAATCCTCAGCCTCAGCTTCCCAGGTAGCTGGGATTACAGGCGCGCACCACTACACCCTTCCCCCTCCTCCTCCTCTCGTGTCTCAGATCTAAGTTCTGCTTGCAAGTTTTGCCTTTTCCCAGACTCTTTATTGGGTTTCTTTAAAACCATGTTTAACAAATCATCTGATATTTTTTTCTTCTGATTATTTTGCTTAGTAGAATTCCTTCCAGACCCATCTAGAAGTCTGTGTTTTGATTGTTGGGTAGTATTTCATTGGGTAGTATTTCATTTCATCTTCTTGATTCTTTCCTCTGTTTTGGTTCATTTGTGTTTTTTTCATATCTTGGCTATTGTAAATAACACTACAATGTGCATACCGTAAATATTATAAATGCTGCTGCACTTTCAAATAGTGTTTTTGTGTTCTTTGGAAAGATTACAGATGGTTTTTAAATAATAAAATATTTGTTTTAGTTCCAAAGGCAGTATGTTATTTGATGGATAGAAATTAGAAATATTTCCATTAAAGTCCAGATAAAGGCAGTGATTCTCATCATCTATAACACTGCTGCTGCTATGTATTTTTTCTCTTGTTTGTTTTGATTGGCTAATATTTTCACAACTAGGTGGCAAAAGACTTGGATAAGAAGTCAGACTTTCTCTCCTTCTATATGCTACTAAGGTATACTCAAAAAGGTCCAGTAAATTGATGCTAAAACTAATATGCACACACCAAAAGCACAGACATTAGTAAGGTAGAAGGATATAAAATTGACATAGAAATCAATAGCATATATATGTACATATATATGTACATATATATTTATATCTTGTAACCAGTTATATATAGGTACATATATATAACTGGTTTATATATATATATATGTACATATATATATAACTGGTTACAAGACATAATGGAAGATAAAAGTCCACTTAAAATATTGAAAAAGATAAATTCTTATGAACAAATATGATAATAAATGTGTAAAACCTATAAGAAATTAAACTTAGAAACACTCTAGAAGATTCAAAAGTCTACCTGAGCAAATAGATATGCAATCTTTGGTCTCAGACAGAAAAAAAAAATCATACAGATGTCATATGGCAAAGTTTATACATAAACTTGTAACGACGGTGGTGAAAATACCAGTATTTTTTTTCCCTTGAATCTGGACAGAGTTCTTAGTATTCATATGGAAAAATGAATAGGTAAAAGTAGAAAGATAAAGTTCACCAACTCTTTTATTTATTTATTTATTTATTTATTTATTTATTTATTTATTTATTTATTTATTTATTTATTTATTTATTTATTT
>PVHY01015628.1:9278-35696 GCA_004024945.1 Uropsilus gracilis | reverse complement strand
AAAAAGTTTCTGTTCAGCAAAAGAGACAATAAACAAAACAAAAAGAAACCCAACCAATTGGGAGAAAATTTTTGCCCTGCAGACAAGCGACAAGGGTCTGATAACAAAGATCCACAAAGAGCTCCTACAGCTCAACAAAAACAAAGCAAAAAACCCAATCAAAAAATGGGGAGAAGAACTAAAAAGACACTTCACCAAAGAGGAGATACAGATGGCTAATAGACATATGAAAAAATGCTCCACCTCACTAATAATATTTTAATTATTATGATGTTATAGTTTGAAGTCTGGAAGTGTAATATCTCCATTTTTCTCCTTTTATAGTCAGGAGAACTTTGGCTATTTTTTTTTGTGGTCCTATATGAATCCTAGTAATATTTGTTCTATTTCTTTGAAGAATGCCATTAAGATTTTTATTGGAATTGCATTGAATGTGTAAATTACTTTGGTAGGGTGGCCATTTTGACAGTATTTATTCTTCCAGTCTATGAGCAGCAAGTATCGTTCCATTTCTTTGTGGATTCTTCTATTACTTTTAGCAATGCTTTATAATTTTCCTTACATAGATCCCTCACCTCCTTTGTTAGATTTATTCCCAGGTATGTATTTATTTATTTTGGTGAGATTGTTAATGAGATAGCTTTCTTAAATTCTTCTTATAGTTCATTATTTGTATATAGGAAGGCAGCTGATTTTTGTGTGTTGATTTTGTAGCCTGCTGTTTTGCTTATCTGGTTTATTATTTTCCTAGTTTCCCATGGAGTCTTTAGGGTTCTCTCTCTATATTATCATATGATATGCAAGTAATGATAGCTTTACTTCTTCCTTCCCAATTTTGTTTCCTGTCATTGCTCTTTTGTCTAATGCTCTAGCTATGACTTCTAATACTATACTGAATAGTAGTGGTGAGAGTGGTGAGTCTACCTCCTTGTCTTGTTTCAGATCTTAATGGGAAGGCTTTCTGTTTTTCTCTGGGTTTGTTATTTATGACTTTTATTATGTTAGGATACTTTCTATTTATTCCTAATTTTTCAAGGATTTTCATCATAAACGGATGCTGAATCTTATTAAATGCTTTCTCAATGTCTATTGATATGATCATGTAGTTTTTTCTTTCTTTTTGTTGATGTAGTGAATTATGTTGATTGATTTTCAGATGTTGAACCTTCATTGTGTTCTTGGTATAAATCCCACTTAGTCAAGGTGTGTAATCTTTTTTCATGCATTTTTTGGGGAAACTTTTGGTTACTGTTTCAATTTCTTTGATTTGTTCAGGTTTTCTATTTCTTTCCTATTTAGTCTTTGGTGATTATCTAATTCTAAGAATCTGTCATCTTGTTGAGGTTGTAGAATTTGTTGAATATAAATGTTTATAGTGATCTCTTATCCTCTGAATTTCTGCTGTGCCTTTTGTAACTTCTCCTCTTTCATTTTTCATCCTATTTGTTTGTATTTTCTTTCTGAACCTTGCTAAATGTTTGTTTGTTTTGTTAGTTTTTTAAAAGAATCAGCTTTTGATTTCATTGATCTGTTAGACTGCCTTCTTGATTTCTGTTTCATTTGTTCCACTCAGTTTTTGTTATTTATTGCCTTCTGGCTTTTGAATTATTTTTTTCTTTTTCTATTTCCATGGGATGGCAGACATGGTTTTTGGGCTCTTTCTAGTTTCTTGATATGGGCCTGTATTGCTATATACTTGCCTCATAGACTGCTTTTGTTTTGTCCCATGTGCTTTGAAAGGTGTTGTCCTTATTATCATTTGTCTCCAGGAATTTTTTTGATATCTTCTTTGATTTCCCCATTAATTCAGTTGTCATGTATTGAGTATTTGTTTTTGTATTTTGTAGTTTATCAGTACTGTTTGGAAAGAATATTTATTATGATTTCAGTCTTCATGAATTTTTTTTAGGGAGTTTGCCTCTGGAAACTGGAAAATGACCCATGTGTACTTGGGAAATATATGTGGTTGGCTTTTTGGGATACAGTCTCCTATAAATGTCTGTTAAATCCATGCAATCTAGTTCTTTGTTTAGGGTTATTATGTCTCCTATTTATTTTTTCATTGATTTGTCCATTGGTGAGAGTGGGGTGTTGAGGTCTTCAACTACATTTTATTTTCTACAGCATCTGTTTTCAGATTTGATAGTGATGTATGTTGGTGTTTCTTTATTTGGTGAGTTATATTGACATGTGTTTTTGTGTTGTATTGTTCCTTTAATCTTACCTAGCACTGTCTCTTGTTATCTTCTTCAGTTGGAAGTCTATTTTATCTGAGCTAAGTATAGCTATTCCTTCATTTGGTTGTCATTTGTTTGTGGGATTATTTTCTACCCTTTTAGTTGCAGTCTGTGTTTATTCTTGGAATGTAGGTGTGTTCCCTGAAGGCAGCAGAAGGTTGGATTAATTCCTTGTTCTGTTCTTTGTTTTCACTCCTCTCTTTGATTTTAATTGTAAAACTCCTTTTAATATTTCTTGCAGGGTGCTTTAGTAGAGGTAAACATCCTAAGATTTTCTTTGTCTGAGAAGATCCTTATTTCTGTTCTCATGTAGGAATGAGAGATTTGCAGGAAAAAGTATTCTTGGCTGGCATTTTTTGTCTTGTAGTATTTTGAATTTGTCACTTCATTGTCTTCTTGCTCTTACTGTTTTCAAAGAAATCTGGTGTTATCTTAATTAGTCTTTTTTTATGGGGTATCTGTTTCTCCCACTTATCAGCTTCAGTATTTTCTTTGCCTTATGTGCTTAGAAACTTGACTACTATATTTCTTGTTGTCTTCTTTTATTTCAGTTGCTTGGTGGTCTTTTTTTCTCCCTGTATTTCTATGTTTTGTTCCTTATTCAAGTTTGAGCAGTTTTTCCCAGTTATTTCTTTACATGGATTTTTTGGTTCCCTGTTTCTTTTCCTTCTGGGATCCCTATGATTCTTATATTTCCTTTCCTCATGGTGTTGAATAATTCTCAGTGTTTTTTTGTTCTTTTTCTTTTGTATAGTTCTTTTTTTTCTATCTTCATTTTCATCTTTGAGATTACTGATTTGTTCTTCCTGAATTTATTTCCTCTATTGATCTTTTTACATCATGCAATTCTGTTATTTTCTTGTTTAAGTTTGAACTTCAAACTTTCGTTGTGTTTCTCATAGCATACATTTCCTTTTTTGACTTTTCTCATTTTATAAATATATATGACATAGGTCTTGCTATGTTGCCCCGGGTGAGTCTCATACCCGTGAACTCAAGCGACTCCTAGTCTTGGCCTCGCTTCGTAGGCTGTGATTAAAGGCACACACTACTGTGCCTGGCCATCTTTAATTTTCTTAATCATGACTATTTTGAATTTTATGTCTGATAGGTAAAAAAGCTGTTATATCTTTGTGGTTTGGTTCTGAAGTTTAATTTTCTCTCTGATTTATTGTTACCCTGAAGACTTGGTTGGCCATTTGTATTTTTTTCTTTGCTGTTTGCTTTGCATTTGCTCTGCTGTAGTTGGGGTTTTTGTAATGTGTGCATCTTTCTCTCCCACTGTTCTGGGCAATTACTTAATAGTAGGCACAGATGCTGGAGCCTCTTAGGATCTGGGGCAGTGTTAGGTACTTCCCCAAAGTACTTTCTATCCTGGTTCCATTGTCCAGGATGGTTGACAGGTACTGGGTGGAAGGCTTGAGTCACTGGGAACTTGACCTGTCTGGGTTCAGTGGCTTTGGGTCTGGTTCTGGTGACTGGGAAGATTGGGTAGAGTATATCTCATCCAGAAGCTTAGCTGGAGTTTGCAATTTTCAGGTGGGACCCCTGTGGCCAGGACTGGGGCCTGCACTTATTTCCAAGGATTTGATGGGTTGTCCTATGTTCAGGTATCCTTCCTGGAGGGTGGTTGTTCAACCCTGATATTGGGCAAAGCCCTGCAGAGTCTGGACTTCAGTGTTTGCTCCCAAGGTGCTGCTGTCTCAGTGCAAGGATAATTGTACATTTTGAGGGTGACCAGGGACTAGCAGTGAAGGGTGAGACCTTATACATCCCAGAATGGGGTATATGTTTGCTTTTCAGGTACTGGTGGCTGGCCTAGGGTCAGGGATGCTAAACAGAGCATTGCTGAAGATCCATGATGTAGGACATGGCCCTGTGAGACTCATACTGGGGCATTATCTGCTCCTGAGGTGCTTATGGCTGAGCTCTGCAATGGTTGCAGTTCCCCAGGCTGGCTGGGGGGCTGGTGGTGAAGTCAGGTACTATCCGCACATAATTTCAAAGGTTCCCCTGTTGCTTACAGGAATGTCAACCCAAAGTTTTATGTTTAATTTCATCTCCCTCTCAACTCACTCCCCCTGCCATTTTTCTCATTGAGTCCATCAGCCCCAGAATATAGCATTTTTCCTTGGGAACCTGCAGTAGGTTTTCACTCTGCATTACAAGTTCCAAACTCAGGTTCAGGGCCCTGAGCAGGGCCACTTCATCACTCAGCTCTGGGAGCTGTATGTATATTGTGAATGGTACTCCCATCTCCACATCCCCAGAGTTTGTACAGCATGGTACAGCCTGCCTTTCCCCCACTATAGCGTAATGAGTAGTCAGACATAGGTGTGGTAAATGTTCATACAAATAGACTCTAAACCTGAGTGCTTGGGTTAACTCTTCTGCTTATTAGCTATGTGATCTTAGGTGTCTTGTTTATTGTAGTATCGATGAAAGGATTCAGTGAGTTAATACATATGTGTATCTGCATATATATACAAATAGAAAGCATGCACATGAACGTATATGTGAGGCAAACGTGATAACCACTACACTACGGAAACCGGTTGCACATGTATATATGTGCTTAGAATGGTACCTTATACAATGATCTTTCTGTAAATATTAGCTTTTATTATCTACAGATACCTTCTACTCCGACCAGGTAGACATCCTTTCTGGTGCTTAGATATATACTCTTGTGCTTTTTCAGGATGACCTTCATAGCAGTAGAAGTATATTAACCTTCCATAGCCCATCTATCTCTGTCACTGCAACTCTTTGATGGGCAGTTACCATGCTCTGACTTGGTTGGTTGCTTCCAAAGATGATACTGCATCTGATTCATTTATCCAGCATTTCCTCACAGAGAGCTGGGTGCATAATAGGTATTAGAAAATAGTTGTTAAATAGAATAAGACATTGAAAAATCATTTGACCAAAGAACCATCCTGACACCAACTGTCACTGATTATTTAGCTCTACTTTTTAATTTGGCTTTTGTAAAAGCCATGCAAGTCACCCTTCATCTACCTATTTGACAGATCACCAAACTGAGGCTGAGAGGTTAAATCTGTTAGTCTGTTGGAGCCAGACTTGGAGCTTTATTTTGCATAACTTGAGACACTGTTCTTACCCAAGTCTGTCCCTCCCTTCTCTGCAGAAGTCTTGGAGGTAGTACTTCATGATCCAAGATCTAATCGTTGTTCTCTCTTTTCCCCAGATTGGAGAATTCACTGGGTATTGTACCAACCCAAACCACCAGCAGATGGGGTGGGATAAGCGCAATGTGGCCCACCACCCCAAAAACAACAGCACAGTGCACACCTGCCCAGTAGACCGCCGCCCAATGCTGCAGAGGATCATGGAGACGGACCCCCTACAACAGGGCCAGGCTCTGGCATCTGCCTTGAAGAAAAAGAAAAAGATGCAGAAGCGTACAGGTGTGGATGGTTGACCTCCAAAAAAGGCCCACCTAGGGTTTTGATTAGAGACCCCTGAATGACCTTCTCTGTATGTCCAGCTCTAGGTCAGGGTTAGAGGGCAGGAATGAGTTAGCAGACTTACTTGCTAGCACAGCAGTTCTGAAAAATTTATATTAGATTCACCTGGAGAACTTGTTGAAACACAGATTTCTGACTCATGGCCAGAGGTTTTTTTTTTATAATTTTTAAAAAAAAATTGATTGTATACACATATGTATTTTACATCATTGCCTACCCCAAGATTCTCTCACCACCTTAACACCCATGAAGCATCTCAGTCTCTTGTGCCCATCCCTCCCGTTTTTTCCTTCGTCCCCCTCTCTTGCTCTATGCTTCAGTTTCATTGGCAGTTTTAAATTATTCTTGTTCATTTGTTTGTTTTCCCTATATCTCTCATATAAGTGAGACCATCCAGCATTTTTCTTGTTCTTTCTGACTTATTTCTGCTAACATGATTCCCTCTAGCTTCATCCGTGTTGCTGCAAATGACATATTAGGAATATTTCCATGTAATTTCACAAAAGGCCTGCCTCCTTCATTTTAGTGGTGATCCATTGGGTGGCCATTTTAGTCTTCCCACCATACTAATCTTTATTAACTCGTTGCAAAAGCCTTATCCTCGTTTGGTGTGTGAGAAAATTGAGTTCCAGAGACATTAAGGACAGACTTAAGGTAAGACATTTGATGGAGACCAAATGTAAATCTAGGGTTGATGGACTCCATAAGCCCTGTACTTTGAAAACTAGGCTGTGTTTATAACTATTTACTCTTGACTTTGCTTTACAGTGAATCCTGGTAATCTAGAAAAAAATGCTCTTGAACTTCTGAACCTTTTGAGAAGTGGGGTGGAGATAAGAATATATATTGCAATACAGACTAATTACAAAGACATAGAAAGCAGAACGAGGGACCCTTGCCTAGCCTGGAAATGGTGTTGGTGACTAGAGAAGGCTACTTGGGGATTGTATTATTTGAGGAGAGTCCTGAGAAACAATAGGGTGTGACTTGAGAATGTGAGGTGAACATTCAGGCTCAAAGCCCCTATAACCATACTGTCCCTTTGCTGTGTGAGCTTGATGGTAATGACAGAGTACTAGGTTCAGCATAGGAAAATTTCTATTTTGATATTCCTCTTTTGGTACTAGGAAAGGATAAAACTACTTGAGGGATGAAACACTGAATCTGACACAGCAGAGATAGCTATGGGTCATTTCATAGAGATATAGTTGGGTCTACATATAAGGCTACCGATAGCTCACCAGTTATTTTCTTTAGTGTTGTATGGTAAGTAAGCCATTTGGTAGCTCAGTGCAGACCACGGTAAAGTAGTTGATTATGGACTCCTGTAGGCTTCCTGTTGGCAAGCCAGCCACAAAATAACTTCATATATTTTTCCAATTGCAGATAAACTCGCAAGCAAGCTGTCCGATTCCATGATGTCTGCCCTTGACCTGTCTGGCAATGCCGATGACATTGCCAGTGACTGATCTGCTGTTCCTGCCTCTCAGTGAGATGGGAAGATACAAAAGAAAAGAAATTGTTTGCATCTCCCTGAAGCACCTATGTTTTAGTAGAACCCCTAACTCCTTTCTTTCATTTTCTAGAAGGACAAGAAGCATGAGTCCTAAGTGGCTAGAACTGGCAAACCCAGTAGTACCCATTATTTAATGCCTACTGTGCTTTATAAGAGAAATAAAAGAAATTATCAGCATATAAGTAATGCTAACAATTTATCCCTCAGCCTGTGGGTTGGTCTGGTCAGAGGTCTGAACTATCACAGATCCCTCTTGAAGAGTTAAACATGTAAGCAGAGGGTAGATTCTGGTATACCTTGGAGTCCAGGTAGTATGATGATTTCTTTACCAGTCCAGAAAAGACTAAGCTGCAAACCATTCCAGTTATGGGTTAAAAGCCACTCATTTTCCTTCCAAGTTCACAGGTGGTTACCTGGGAACTAGTGGGAGTCTGAGAACAATGATGAGCCTTCTGTATCTTTGGAAGGGTCTGGGGATAGACTAGAGGGAAGAAAACTCAAAAGTCTGGTTGGTGTTCTAGCATGGTAGGCATTCCTGTTGCATGAAGGGAAAACAAGACAACAGTTGTTAGGGTGACTAATTATCTTAGGGGAGCCCTGTCTTGGGGCATTTGTGGTCAGAATTGGAGGAATTCCTTTAACTGAAGAGCTTTGACTAGACCCTATCTTTCTGTTACCATGTCTCTTTAACACCAATATTTGATTTCTGTGATTAAAAAGAGTTCTTAGTACTATTAATTCAAAAGGGCTGCTGTATTGGGGGATATACCATTCAACTCTGATGTCTGGAAGCTGTTATACTCCATTAAAACATAATTAGTGACCTCAAATGGGAGAGCCTATGCCATCAGATAAGGTAATGGCCAAAACAAGTGCCAGGGATTCTTAGAAAGCAGCTGGGGTAGATGATGGCAACAGAAGTACAATATGACTTTACCAGGGTTTGGGTTATATGTACAACCTCAGTTCCCAGCAGTCTACTTGAGATTGGATAAATTTGAAGGGAGTGGGTATTGGATTGCTTCAGTATGGTCCTAGAAATTTCCACATCATTGGACCCACAGTCAAATCTTCCTTGACTGTCTCTCATGCTGTTAGTGACCTAATTTATCTCTTCAAATCTTTTTTTTTTTTTGAGACTAGTTCTCGCTATTTTTGCTCATGGAACCACAGGCTCATGTTGCATGGGGTACCACTGACTCAAGCAATCCCTAGCCTCAGCTTCCCAGGTAGCTGGGATTACAGGTGTGCGCCACCACACCCAACTATTTTTTGGGACTAGGTCTCTCTGTGTGCCCCCAGCGGGACTCGAACCGTGATCCCTGGCCCCGGCCATGATTTCCTAGGCTGCTGCTTACAGGCATGTGCCACCATGCCCAGCCCTATCTCTCCAAATTTTAACAGAGGAACTGGCAAGGCCTTGGCTGAATGCTAATTAGCAGAGAAGTATAAATTACTCCATTTTGAGGTAGCCAAAGGAAACAATTAAATTTTTTAAAAATTAAAAAAAATTTTCATAAAACATTGGTCATATACAAATTTGTATATTGTTCCCATTATGGCCCTCCCTACACCACCAACCCGCTCCCCCTATCCTCCTCCCCCTTTCCCCCCCTTTGGTTACTCCATCTCCTCTCTTACGGTCTTTATTTAATGCTTGGCCCACTGGTCTCTTTTTCTAGAGTAATGTCCTCTTTTCTGGCTAAGGAGCTATGCTCCTGGGACGCAGCTGTCCAGGCTGCTGGGATCTCCAGGGGTTACTGTGAGGTGGGAAGCCAGGCCATGAACTTCAGGGATGTTACCTAAGGTAGGTGTGTGGCATAGTTCTCCTGGCTCCTTTATTGTGGTGCTTCCTATGGTGGAGGAGACAGTCATGCTGGCTGTCTTTTCCTTTCTGATGTCTACCCTGTGGTGCTGTTTCTGTTTCATATAGTTCTGGTATCTGTTGTTGGGAACCCAACTCCCAGCCACTGTCAGTGAAGAATTTTCTCAGTGGGGATGGACTCCAGTGGGTGGTTTGTCCAGTTCCTCTCCTTTCTGGTGGTTTACAGTTATGCCATGGGGCTGCAGCCACACCTTTATGACTTTCTTCTCCCCTTGTTGAAGGAGGTAGCTTTGCTCATATTTACACATCTCTGAACCAGGAACTTGATTGCCCAGCCCCAGAGATGTTATAGGTGAAGCTCTATGAGAGGTCACCACAATACCTAGTTTCTCAGCCTTGTCTCTTGTGTTTCCAACCACATAATCTTTTGGTCCTATCCAGGTGATGAATTTGCTCAGGGCCATTATTTGCTCTTCTCCTCTCCTGTATGTCTGCAGCTGGATTGTTGGTTTTTTCCTTCCTGGTGCAGGTGTGACTGAGGTGGAAATAAATCAGAGGGAGACCCCTCTCACCCTGTGCCCCAGCAGAGGCTGCCCTGTCCCTACTTCCCCATCCTCCTAAAGGGGGAGGCTAGGTCCCCCAGCGAGAGACCCCTAATCCTGGGGAACCTGAGACCCCCCAATGGTATAGGACTCACCCCACAACCTCACCCCACCAGCAGTCTAGGCCCTAGCAGCAGTGTGCTAGAGGCCCTCCCCAAAGGCCTGAGCCAGCAAGAGGCCTTCAGCTCACACCACTAGCCAAACAGGATCAGAGTTGGCCTGGCAGACAGAGCTTACTAAACTCCTAAGGAGAGAATTATGTACTGGTTGAACACAACCTGCACCAAATGCCGGAAGCCTGTTAATTCCTTTAATCCTTAGTACAGTTCTACCAGTACAGGATTGGTCTACCCATATGAAATATAAACAGGTTTAAGAGGTTGTCAGGATGTATGTAACATGACGCCAGGATTCGCACCCAGGTGTGATAAAAACTTTTTACACACCTTTTCTCTGTATTTACTGCCCCCTTAACATTGATTAAGCATATAATGAATGTCAGTCTCTGTTATCAAGATCTTTAAATATCTCTGATTTAAAAAATAGATATTTGCTAAAATTCCACTCTGGGTCTTTTTGGATGGAGTCCAACTTACCTCACTTGATCTTGTCAAATTCTCCTGAGCATTAATATTCTTACAATGATGCCAGGCAGCTAAGGCCATTTTACAGTCATATGACTTTTCATAATTTACCATTGAAAATATTTTGTAATATTCCTGAGAGATACTTTTAACTCAGTACTAGAAATAAGAGGTATCTCAATGTATAAGAAATATCATGGGAATATAATTTGACCCCAATCAAAGTATTCAGTCATGTCAGGACCAGAATTTGGAACTCCAGATTTTCTAAAAATTATTTCAAAATCAAAAAAGACAAACGTCATTCGCGGCAACATGGATGGAGCTAGAAGGAATCATGTTAGTGGAAATAAACCAGAAAGAAAAAGAAATACTGGATGGTCTCACTTATATGAGGGATATAGGGAAAACAAACAAACAAAAAAAATGGACAAGAAAAAATTAAAACTGCCAACAGAACTAAAACATAGAACAGAGAGGGGGAGGAGAGTAAAATTGGGGCAGAGGGAGGGCACAAGAGATTAAGATGGTTCACGGTGTTAAGGTGATGGGAGAACCTAGGGATAGACAATGATGTAATATGTATATGTGTGTGTGTGTGTTTGTGTGTGTGTGTATATATATGTGCAATCAATAAAAATATATAAAAATAATGTAAAAAACTTGATTCTTGTGCCTTTTTCCCTCCTTTTTAAAAATTCAAGTGTAATTTCATTCTTTGTATAAAGTTCTATGAGTTTGGTTAAATATATTCAAAAGTGAACCACTATCATAATCAAGATAAGGAATAGCTGCATTGCCTCCCCACATTTCTGAACCCCTCTGTCAGCAACCTCTATCCTTACCCTCAGATCTTGGCAACCACTGAACTGTCTTATGTCCCTAGGGTTTTGCTTTAGCATAAATGTCATGTAAAAAGTCATACAGCATGTAGTCTTATCTTGTGCCTATGTGGTTTAAAATTTTTACTTAAAAATTTTTCATGGAATCAAATTCCTTCTGATGTGTAGTTCTGTAAGCTGTGACAGATTGTCAAAGCATAGTGTATGGGATCAACATAAGGTACAGGACAATCCCATTATCCTCTACTCTTATTGCCAAATATAATCACACAACTTTCTAGTAAAAACATCACTGCACCTGACTCTTGCCAACCATGATTTTTCTTTTGTTCTTTATAGTATAATCTTTTATAGAATGTCATGTAAGTGAAATCATTCAGTATTTGTCCTTTTATGACAGGTGTACTTCACTAGTATAATGTCTTTAAGGTTCATCCATGTTGTAATTTGTGCCAGCATTCCTTTATAAGGGTGAATAATATTCTATTGTGGTATATAACATTTTATTTTTTTCATCCATTCATGGACACTTGGGTTCCACTTTGGGCTATTTTAATAAATACTGTTTTGAACTGAGTGTACAAATATCTTTGAGTCACTACTTTCAGTTCTCACAGAAGTAGGGTTGCTGAATCAGGTGTTAATTAAAAAAAAAAAAAAACTCTTTAGGAAGTGCTATACTTTTTTTCTTTATCGACTGTCCCATTTTACATTTCCACTAATAGTTCAGGTTCCTATTTCTCTACATCCTTGCCAACCTTTGTTCTAGTAGTAGTTACCCTCATGGGTATGAAGTGATGTCACATTGTGGTTTTGATTTGCACTTCCATAGCGACTAATGATGTTGAACATCTTTTCATGTACTTATAGACTACATATCTTTGTTGAGTAATATCTTCCTTGCTCATATCTTAGTTGGATTATCCGATTTTTGTTTCTAAGTTGTAGAAGGTAATTTTCACCAGATGAAAGAGGGGGGAGGGTGGAAGGGATAGGGCATGAATATTATTAATCCTTTATTAAATGTATGATTTGCAGATATTTTCTCACTTTACATAGATTACCTTTCACTCTGTTGATTGTGTCTTTTAGTGTACACTTTAAATTTTGATGTCTAATTTTTTCTTTTGTTTCCTGTTTTCTCATATTAAAAAAAAAAACTGCTAAGTCTAATGTCATGAAGTCTCCCCTGTTTTTTTTTTTTTTCCAAAGAACTTTAATATTTCAGCTCTTTTCTTGAGGTCTTTGATTGATTTTCAGTTAGTTTATATATATGTATATATATCATTATTCTGCATGTTGCTATCCAGTACTTCCAACACTATTTGGGCATCTAAACTGTATTTTAAGGAGGGTAAGTTTTTAATTTTGGTGAAGTCAAACAATCTATTTATTTTATAGATTATGTTTTTCATGTCTCATTTAAGGAGTTGGCCTAAGATAAGATTAAAAAGGTTTACTCCTTGGTTTCCTTTGTGAATTGCATGATTTTGGGTTTTAAATTTAGGTCTACATTCCCATAAAATTGATATTTATTGCCTTCACTAGACCATTCATGCCCTATGCCTTCACCCTTCCCCCTATTCCCTCTGGTAAAAATTACCTTCTTTTTTGCCTAACTCATTTTTTTCTATCATTTGTGTGTAATTGTTATTTTGGAATTTATAGTCTTAGATGAGTGAAACTATCTGATATTTGTCTTTTCTTTTGGGGATTTCACTCAACATAATCACCCCAAGGTCCATCCATTCTGTGTCAAATGCCACCATTTCATATTTCTTTACAGCTGTGTAATATTCTATTGAATGTGTGTTCCACAGTTTGTTTTTCACCCACAATCTTGCTAATATTTGTTAATTCCATTCTTTTTTATATGGGCCATCTTGTAGGGGTGAGAGCATATCTCAGTATGGTTTTAATTTGCATTTCTCTTAAATGATGTTGAACTTTTTTTTTCATTTGAATGAGCTGTGTGCCGTTTGCAAATCAGAAAATTCAATGTAAACAAGATGAAGAAAATCTCATTAACCTGTCCCCAGAAAACTGAGAGACTGAATTATTGCATTGACCTTCTGAGATTGCAATGGAGCAGCTGGCTTCACGAAATCAGAGATAGTGACCACCTGCCTATACTCCCCATTACTCAATTACTCTTAGGCTTTAGAATGTTAATTGCCCCTCAGGTTTGTGTTTGTCTTCTTTGAAATTCACCAGACTCTTGCCCTGTTTCTCTATAAATACGCCTTTTTTTGTTAATAAAGTTGCCTTTTGGTTCATAACCTCCATTGGGCCCTCACTCTTGGCTGAGTAATCTCTCTTGTGATTCTTCTCTGTACCCTGCTGTCTGGCCATCAACATGAATGTCTTCTTTAGAGAAGGGTCTATTGAGGCCCTTTGCCCATATTTTATAAGTACCGCACTAACCGATTGCGCCACTGCTCTTTGCCCATATTTTAATTGGGTGGTTTGTTTCTTTGTTGTTGAATTGTGTTAGTACCTTGTAAAATTTGGAGATTAACCCCTTCTCAGATATATGGAATACAAATATTTTTTCCCATTCTGTAAATTGCCTTGATGGTTTCTTTTGAGGTACAAATGCTTTTTTTTTATTAGTTTATTTTGTTCTTTAGGTCACAACCTCTGTGTTTTTGTTTGTTTTGGGATACATCCCCCTCCCTCCTCCCTCTGGTGCCCCTTCCATTCTCTCAAACCACACTCTTTGTTGTTTACTAGTTGTGCTAAGTCCATTAGTCTCTTTCCTATGGCAATGTCCTTTCACTGGATGAGGGACTGTGTTGTTGGAACCAGGCGAGCCTTGCACTTAGGTTTTCAGTCTTAAGTTTGTGTTGGATGGCCAGGCTGTATTCATTTGTGATCTGTCCATGTTTTCTTGCTGCAGGCAGTCTTTTCCAATTCCATCTCCATTGCTTTGCTGCTTTTCCTTATGGCTCTGTTGTGATATTTAGGGGGTCTCGCCCCCAGTCTGTGTTGGTCAAGAAGTTTCCCTGTGAATACAGGCGTCTGTGAATGGCCTTTGAAGATCATCTCTGCTTCATTTTGCGTTTTGATGTGGGGCTCATTACCCCATCTTTGGTCATCCTCTCCTCTCCCGTAGTGTGGGGAGGGTGTGTTGCTCTACTTGAAGGCATTTCCAAAATGAAGTCCTGGGTCTGCCCAGCGAGTGGTCAAGTGCACTTAGTGACATTGTGTCTCTACAGTTGTTTCTCTTGTCTCATGTACTGGTTCTCTTGGTTGTCCATCTGCTGTGTCCAGCTCAGGCTTGTGGGCTGGATTTTTGCATGGTCCCTCACCCGTTCTATGTTGGGGTTGGTGTTGTGCATATTCTTGGTCCTCTGAAGTTTAGCTGGAGTAAGAGAAATGGAAGGGGCTCCCCCCCCCATGTCCCGCTTGCCCACACGCTAGAACCTCCTGGTGTGGGATTGGGCCCGGACGGCCAGGCCTACGCCCTTCCATGCTCCCCTTGGGCTAGGAGCAGAGGGCAACACAGCTCAGCCGAACCGAGCTGCAGATGGCTGCCACTGGCCGGTGGGAGCAGCTCCCCTATCCATCCCCCTCTGGGGCCTATCCAGATGGGAGGCTTACCCGAGAAGCCTGATCTCCTTTGCTCCCCGCTGACAAGGGAGTCCTGAGAGCCAGGGACCTGGGCTTGCAGACAGCCATAGGGGCTGCCTGCTGGTGGGTGGGACTCCACAAATACTTTTAAGTTTAATAAAGTCCTGCTGATTTATTTTTGTTTATGTTCCCCTTGCTGCTAGGGTTGTATTCCCAAATACATCTTTGTGGTAGATGTCCTGTAGTGTGTCCTTGTATTTTTGTTTCAAGTACTTTATGGTTCCGGTTCTTATGTTCAAATGTTTAATGCATTTTGAATGGACTTTCATGTATGGTATTAGATATGGGTCTTGCTTTATTACTATTTTTTCCATGTGGCTATCCATATTTCCCAGCACCATTGTTAAAAAGGCTATCTCCCTGCTGACAGGCCTGTGCTTGGGGGAAGCTCTCACTATGCCACTGCTGCAGCTCTGTCGCTGGCAGGGACCACAAGACATAAATGTGAGACTAGTCACTTAAGTAACCTGGGGAAGAGCTTTACCTACAATGTTCTAGGGCCTAAAGAAACAAGTCCCCGATCCAGAGATGCCTTCAAAGTGAGTGAAGCATCCTTTTCCATTCAGGAAAAAAGGTCACAAAGATGGGGCTCTAGCCCCATGACAGAAAGCCATGAGAATGGAGAAGAGCTGGACAAACCCCCTACTGGAGTCTGTCTCTACCACAGAACCCCTGTTATTCCAATGGCCGAGAGTTGGATCCAAACACCAGAGGTCAGAACCATATAGCTTGGAAGCAGCACCATGGGACAGACACCAGAACGGAGGGGGCAGTCAGCATGAACGAGGAGGCACAAATCTCAGCGACCATATGGGTCTGGAGTAAAGGAGACAGCTTCACAACAGAAAATTCCACAATAAAGGAACCTGGAGAACAACTGCATATACCTGCCCTACAAGAGGTCCCAAATGAGCTTCGACTGGCTACCTGCCTCAGACATAGTCTTAGAAATTTAAACAACATGGACCAAGTTACAGGAGCTCAGATCCACACCCAGGAAAAGAACATTTACCAGATAAAGGAAGAGAATAATGGGCCAAACAACAACCAACTAACAACTTTATCAAACAATAATTTGCAGAGAGGGGAGTTGGAGTGATCAGAGGAGGGATGTGGAGGGGAAGAGGAAGAGGGAGGACCATACATAAGGGAATCAATAATTATACAAATGTGACCAAAGTTGTAAGAAAATAATTAAAATAAAAAAGCATATAGTGCCCCCAAAATTAATTAAATAAAAAGGCTATCTTTTATGGTGGTGGGAGAACCCCAGGGAGTACAATGATGTAAATATATATATATATATGTAAAGAAAAATAAGTACACAAAAATAATAAAAATAACAAGGCTATCTGTTCTCCACTGTGATCTTAATCCCCATGTTGAAAATTACCTGTCCATATTTATGTGGGTTTTTTTTTCCTCAGTATTCAATTTTGTTTCATTGTTCTGAGTTTCTGTTTTTATTTCAGTACCATACTGTTTTGATTATTGTTGCTGTATAATATTGTTCAAAGTTAGGAAGTGTGATACTTCCAGTTTTCTTTGCCTTCAAGATTGTTTTAGTTATTTTGTGCTTTCATATGTTTGATAATTCTTCTATGTCCTTTAAATGAGTTATTGATATTTTGAAAGTTGTGTTAAATCTGAAATTGCTTTGGGTAATGTGAACATTTTAAAGATGTTAGTCCTTTCTACCTATGAGCACAGGATATCTCCATTTCTTTATGTCTTCCTATGTAACAGGGTTACCTATTTTAATAGGGTTATTTTCTGTAATAGGTTTTAGAGTTTTTGTCTTATAAGTCCTTCATTTCTTTTGTTAGACTTATTTTCAGGTATTTCATTGTTTTTGGTGTGATTGCAAAATGAACTGTTTTCCTTATTTCCCTTTCTTCTGATAAATTGTTTGCATATAGAAATGCCGCTGATTTTGGTATATTAATGTTGTACCCTGACACCTTACTTCATTTATTATTTATGGAAGTTTTTTTTTGTAGA
Source organism: Uropsilus gracilis (assembly GCA_004024945.1). Taxonomy (NCBI): domain Eukaryota; kingdom Metazoa; phylum Chordata; class Mammalia; order Eulipotyphla; family Talpidae; genus Uropsilus; species Uropsilus gracilis. The sequence continues at coordinate 18,965 of PVHY01015628.1, read as the reverse complement.
ATTTTTCGATTTCTCTAAGTATATTAACATGTCATTTGTGAATAGTGGCACTTCATATTTCCCCGTCTGACTTCCTTTTGTCTTTTTCTTGCCTTTTTAAATTGTTTCACCTAGGACTTCAAGGTCTATATTGAATAACAATGGTAATACTGTACATTTCCATCTTTTTCCTGATTTTAGTGGAAATACTTTCAGTTTTTCACCATTGAGTGTAGGTTTGTCATATATGGCTTTTATATATAAGTTCCATTTATGTTGGGTGCAGGATTGAAGGAGTGTATGAGAGAAATCAATTAGAGACTGGGCTGAAAGTATGTATGCAGCTAATAGTGACTTTATTATGCTTCTTAGGACCTTATATGTACTTTATGAAAGTAAGGGTACAATGTGATAAACAGGAAAAAAAGCAGGATTTTGTAGGATGTAATACGTGGGGCAGGGGGCAGGATATACCATTATTCAGCAGGAAACACCATTATTTTATGGAAATGTTTCTTAGAAAATGTTTCTTAGCAAAGTCAACATGGGAGGAAGGAAGATATCACTAAATGGGAAGAGCTAGGTAAAACTGTCATTAGTGTTCCAAAGCTAGATAAGATGTGAGTGACATATGCCTTACAGCCCAGATCTTGCCCAGATATTATGGTTCCTCACATGTATTACTAATTTTGGAATGTTTTTCTAAATCATAAATGGATATTGGATTGTGTCAAATGCTTTTTTAACCTCGAGATGGTCACGTAATTTTTTTGTCACTGGATAATTTTCTTGATATGTTGCTATATTCGGTTTGCTAAGATTTTGTTGAGAGTTTTTGCATCTATGTTCATCAAGGATACTGCTCTTTTTATTTTGCTGAATATTTTTGTTTCATAGAATATATTGAAATTTGCTCCATTTTTTAAAAAGAATCCGTGTAAGATAGATATTAGATCTTCTTTATAGGTTTGGTAGAATTCGCTTGTGAAACCATTGTTCCTGGCCTTTTGTCCTTGGGGAAGCTTTTTATTATTCTACCAACTTAAAAGCTGGTGGGCTGGACAATTTTAGCTGCCTATTTCATTCTGGTTTAGTCTTGGGAGGTTATATGAATCAAAAAATTTGTTCATTTTCTTCTAGGTTGTCCAATTTGTTTGCATAGAGACTTTTTACAATATTTCTCCAGGCTCTGTTGTAATTTTAACTCTTTCACCTATGAGTCTAGTAATTTGGATTTTCCCTCTTCTTTGTAAGCAAAACTAATAGTTTGCCAATCTTGCTATTTTTCAGAGAACCAACTCTTGGAGTCACTGATCTTTCAGACTTTTAGTTTTCTATTACATTTTTCCTACTTTCAATTTTTTAATATCTTGCTTTCTCCTGGTTTTGGGGTGCTTTTGTTGTTCTTTCCCTAGTTTATCCAACTAAGAGATTGTTAAAATTGTGGTCTCGTTTGTTTTTGTTTGCTTGTTTTGTTTTAGTGTTGGTCTGTGTTTCTATGTACTTCCCATGTAGTGCTACTTTTAAAGCATCCTAAAAGGTCTGGTAGCTTGTTTCCCCTTTTTCATTAGTCCCTAAATATTTTACTATCTCTTCCTTGATTCATTTGTTGACTCAAGGTTTGTTCAAAAGCTTTCTGTGAATATGCTTGATATAATTTCTATTTTCATATATTTTCTCTGAGAGTTGTTATATGTCCTAGTACTGTTCTATGTGCACTGGAGAAGAAAGTGTATTCACTACCTTTACTATGGAAAACTCTGTAAATGTCCAGTAAATTCATCTGATCTAATATTTGATTTAAGAACTTTATTCTTTTGTTATTTTTCTGTATTGATGATCTATCTCTTTGGTCAGTGATATGCTGAAATCTCCAGCATAGTATTTATGTTGATACATTGTTTTAGATCTGTTAGTAGTTGATTTATATAACTAAGTGCTTCTATATATGGAGCATAAATATTAAGAGATATCTTTGCAGTGAGCTGTTCACTTTTTTGTCACCATTTATATGTTTATAGTTGGGAAAAGATTTAATTTTATTGGGCTGCAAAAGATTGATAAGATTTAGATAGGTAAAAAGATTATAAGTAGTATAATAATGAAGTCAACTGTGGGTTCTTTCAATAAGGACAACCTAAAATAAAAATAGTCTCTAAAACTATTGATATTATATCAAGCAGGTGAGAATAAAGCTACTGTGTATCCACAGTGAACATGTATCTTCATCACTGGAGTACAGTGCATCATAGTTATCACTGGAGTACAGTGCATCATAGTTACCATTAAAATTATTTCCTTATTCTTACACAACATCAGTCATCTTTGTATAGTTATTCCCTTTAATATGACCCTCTCTCAATAATGTACCCATATACTTCCATCCTGCTCCTTTTCTCCTTCCCTACTCTGATCACTCCAACTCCTCCCCTGCTGCAAGTTATAGATCTATGCTTGGCCCACCAATCGCATCTTTTTTTTTCTTTTTTTGGAGCAATTTCATTTTTTTTTCTGAGTGAGGACATGCACTTCTAGAACTCAGCAGACAATGCTGCTCAGATATCCAGGAGTAACTGTGAGGCAGATACCCAGGCTGACCATGTCAGGAACTTCTTGTAGGGCAGGTGTGTGCTTCCTAAGGTAGAGGAGATTATCTCCTTTTCGCCAGACCCATGTGTTCACTCAGTTTTGTGCCACCTCATTCATGCTAGCTGTCTCCTCCATTCCGATGTCTGTCGCATGGTGCACCTTCTATGCTATTTAGTTCTGGCATCTGGTATTGGATCCCAATTCCCAGCCATTGGCAGTGGAGAAAGAAGTTCCCCAGTGGGGACAGACTTCAGCAGGTGGTTGGTCCAGCTCATCTCTTCTCATGGTCTACAGTTCTTCCATGGGGCCACAGCCACATCTCTGAGGCTTTCCTCCCCCACTGGAAAAAGAGAGAGCCTTGCTCATGATGCACCCATCTCTGGACCATGGACTTGGTTCCTCAGCCCCCAGAAACATAGGTGGAGCTCTGTAACAGGTCATCACAATAGCTAGTCTCACAGTATTGTCTCTTGTTCCAACCATGCTGTGTTTGGGTCCTACCCAAGTGATGAGTGTATCCAGAGAATTGATTTGTTTCTCTCATCTTCTGTATGTCTAGAGTAGGAGTGTCTGACTTTCTGATTACTGTTGAGACCTGATAGAAATGGGAGTGAACCTGAGGGGTGCAGACCAACCCAAGCCCATGCCCTGGCAGAGGCTGCCTAGCCCCTACCCAAATAGAGGTGAGAGGCTGGGTCCCCAATCCATCACCCCTAGACCCCTGAGACCCTGAGACCTTATTGGTACAGGACTCACCCTGCTCCAACCCCTGTCTGTAATCTAGCCTAGGCTGCAGGTGGGGGAGTGCTGAGGACCCCTACCAGGGGATGAGACCAATGGGGGGGGACTTTTAGCTCCAACCTCCAACCCAGCTTGGACTAAGGTTGGGCCTGTACCATGGAGGGAGAACCTACTAATCCCCTCTCCCAGCCCAAGGGCCCTGGCAGAGGCTGCCAGCCCCACCCCTGGCCCAAGTGAAGGCAGAAGCTGGCTTCCCTACTCTGAGTCCACTAGCCCTTGAGACCCTGGTAGCAGAAGACTCACCCTGCCTTAACCTCTGCCTGTGGCAGGGCTATGCTGAAAGCCCCTACCAGGATTTGAGGCTATCAGGGGACTTTCATTTCAATACCATTTGTTAAAGAGACTTTCTAGTCTCCATTGTTTAGTCATACCTCCTGTGTCATAGATTAATGGCCCATATTTTTGTGGGTTTCTTGTTGGTTTCCCATTTATTTTTTTGTTTAAAAGTTTTTGTTTTTGTTTAAAAGCCCTTTTGTGAAAAAGCTATCATTCATACCATAAAAGGTTTTAATATTTGCCATGAAAACTCTACCTTGATTTTAAAAATAGAAAATTTTGTATTCTATGAAAGAACACACATGTATTTTCTAAACTTTTACGTTAAAAATTCCCATAGAAATCCAACTTGGCTGAGACGAGCTGCCACCCCAGCAGCTGGGGGGGCTCACTAAGGTGAGGCTTCCAGGCCAGCAAGCAGAGGCTACTCCTGGTTGTCAAGGAAATGTTCCTGGGAGATAGGGTAGGGCTGCAATTTGCAACTGAATGGGCCTTGACCATTCAGCCTAGGCATAGACTGAGTTTTTTGGACCCGGGAAAGTCAACTTGAGTGCCACCAACTTGCACCCCGAAGCCCAATGCAGCTCAGGCTGAGACCTACAAAGACTGAATTTTACCTGCCCAGGGAAATCCAACTCAGCAGAGATGAGCCACCGCCCCAGCTGCTGGGGGGGGGGGGCTCACTCAGGTGAGACTTCTAGGCCAGCAAGCAGAGGCTACTCCCGGTTGTCAAGGAAACGTTCCTGGGAGATAGGGTGGGGCTTCAATTTGCAACTGAATGGGCCTAGACCATTCACACTAGGCCCAGAATGAGTTTTTCAGGCCCCAGGAAAGTCAACTAAGGGCTACCAGCTTCACTGAGGCCCAAAAAATGCCAGTGCTGCTGCACAGCACCAGCGCAAACTTAGTAAACAAGGACACTCACTACCAGAGCTTCAAGACACCCCAGTCAAAAAGAGTTATTCAACAACCTAGACGTTTGGAAGCACTAATAACTATTTAAGGTCCATTAAGCTGAAAGAGGAGAAACAACAAAAAAGAAGACAGACAATACAATAGAAACCATACCTAGTCACACATCCACTCTCTGTAAAGGAAAATGTCCCCCACAATAGCCAACTGAAACAAGATATAACCACCACAGCAGCAAAAGCACATAGGCAGAGTTAACCACAAATAGATGGGCTTCAAAATGCCTAATACTAGAGCAGTAGTCACTTGATATGTACAGCACATCTGAAAGGAAAACACATGAGGGAGGAAGAATACAAATACTCAAGCAAGCCCTAAGAAAAATAACTCACCAATGAAGGATAAACAATCTGCAGAAAAGAACATGGAAGACATGGAAGAAATGCTTCATATGCCACACAAAGAATTCAGAATCAAGGATATAAAAGCACTCAGAGGCCAAGGAAGAGGGGGAAAAGGGAGAAAGCAAGAGGTTAGAAGCTTTCAATGAACTAAAAGAAGTAGCAGAAAAATACAGAAAAGAATGCAGCAAAATGAGTAGCATCATTGACGAACAGAAAAATGAAATTGAAACCCTAAATAAGCTGCAGGAAATACAGAGTATAAGAGGAGCAATAGAAGATCTCAAAAATGCAGGGAAGAGCCAGGAAAGCAGAATAGAAGAAATAGAAGAACAAATCAGCATACTAGAGGATACAGAAGTAGAGACAATGAAGAAAGAAAAACAAAGTAAGAAGGCAGAAGAAAAAAAATCAGAGGTTTGTCACTAAAGAAAACAAATATAAGTAATTGGAATCCCGGAAGGTGAAAAGAAAGACATAGGATCTGAAAGGATCTTCAATGAAATAATGGGGGAAAATTTTCCCAAACCTGAAGAAAGAAATGAAAATAGACATACAGACAGCAAAAAGGACACCAAACTACGTTAATGAAAGAAGAAACACAGCAAGATACATCATAGTAAAACTTTCAAAAGCCAAAGATAAAAAATTTTGACAATAGCAAGAGAGAGGAAACATAACCTACAAAGGAAAACTTATCAGAATGACCTCAGATTTCTCAGAAGAGACACTCCAAACAAGGAGAGAATGGGCCCCATCTTCAAAACACTCCAAGACAAAAAGTGTCAACCAAGAATACTCTACCCAGCAAAGCTGCCCTTCCTTTATAAAGGAAAAATTAGAAACTTCTCAGACAAAACCACCAAACCCTCTCTCCCAGAACTCCTGCAAGAAGCCCTAAGATCAAATCCTGCAAAAGAATAAAAAGAATGAATAATAAAAAGAAAAGAAAGAACAAACTAAAATAGAACCCCAAATGACCAACAGGGACCCATTGTTAGATCCTCAAACATCAATAATTACTCTAAATGTTAATGGGCAAAACTCATCAATCAAAAGACACAAGTTGCAGACTGGATTAAAAGACAGAACCCAACATTCTGCTGCCTCCAAGAAACACATCTGATCCCAAAAGACAAGCATAGATTGAAAGTAAAAGGATAGAAAATAATTCTACAAGCAAATGGCCCCCCAAAAAAGGCAGGGGTAGACATTCTTTTTTTTTTTTTTGAGACCAGGTCTCACTATTTTTGCCTGTGGAACTGCAGGCTCACGTTGCCCAGGGTACCACAGACTCAAATGATCCCCAGCCTCAGCTGCCCAGGTAGCTGGGATTACAGGCAAATGCCACTATGCCCAGCTATTGTTTTGACACTAGGTCTCACTATGTGCCCCTGGTGGGACTCGAACCATGATCTCTAGCCCCAGCCGCTTCATAGGCTGAAGCTTAAAGGCACAAGCCACCATGCCCGGCTAGGGGTAGCAATTCTTATAGCAGACAAAGCAGATTTCAAAATAATAAAGGAACAAAGGATAAAGAAGGTCACTACCTAATGGTTCAAGGGTCAACCAATCAATAACATAAAAATTATCAACATATACTCACCAAATGAGGGTGCACCAAGATTCATAAGACAGCTACTAAGAGAATAAATGAAAATAAATATAGATGAAAACATGTAGTAGGAGACTTCAACACCCCACTTTCAACAAAGGACAGATCAAAAAAACAAAAGCTAGACAAAGACACAAAAGTCTTAAAAGAAGACCTAGACAAAATGGACCTAATAGACATCTACAGAATGCTACAACCACAAGGAAAAGAATACACCATCTTCTCAAATGCACATGGATCATACTCTAAAATTGACCATATACTAGGGCACAAGGCAAACTTGAAATACACAAAGAATAAAATAATACCAACTTTTTTTTCAGACCATAAGGGTATCAAACTAGAAATCAACAATGAAAAGAAAGCAAGAACATCAAACACTTGGAGCCTGAACAACATGTTACTAAAGGAAGAATGGGTAATTGAAGAAACTGAAGAAATTAAAACTTACGTTGAATCAAACGACAGAGAAGACAGAACATTCTAGAATGTCTGGGATGCAGCAAAAGCATATCTAAGAGAAAGGCACATAGCAATACAGGTCCATATCAAAAACCAAGAAAATAACCAAAAAAAAAAAAAAATCTACCAACTCGAAAAATTAGAAAAAGCAACAAAAAACCCAAAACCCAGCAGAAGACAAGAAATAAGAAAAGTAAAAGAAGAAATAAATACCCTAGAAGCCAAAAAGACTATCCAGAAGAGCAACAAAATCAAAAGCGGTTTCTTTGAAAAAATAAATAAAATTGATAAGCCCCTTGCAAAGCTCACATAGAAAAGAAGAGAGAAAATCCTAATAAACAGAATCACAAATGAAAGTGGAGAAATTACAACAGACACAAAAGAAACCCAAAGGATAATGAGAGATTACTATGAACAAAATATATGGAAATAAATACAACAAACTGGATGAGATGGACAGATTCTTAGAAAGATACAACTCCCCCAAATTAAAGAAGATATAGAGAGCTTAAATAAACCAATCAGAAGCAGAGAAATTGAAGCAATCATCAAAACTCTATGTAAAAACAAGAGCCCAGGACCTGATGACTTTACAAATGAATTCTACCAGACATTCAAATATGAAATTATGCCTGTGTTACCAAAGCTTTTCCAAAAAATTAAAAAGAAGAAAAACTGCCACATTCTATGAAGCAAATGTCACACTCATCCCAAACCAAAATAAGGACAGCTCCAAGAAAGAAAACTATAGACCAATTTCCTTAACACAGATGCAAAAATTTTAAACAAAATCCTGGCAAACAGAATCCAACAATGCATAAAAATTATTTACCATGACCAAGTGGGATTTATCCCAGGGGCACAAGGGTGGCTCAACATTTGGAAATCAATTAACATAATACACCACTTAAACAAAGAGAAACACAAAAACCACATGATCATATCAGTAGATACAGTGAAAGCATTTGACAAAGTCCCATATCCATTCATGATAAAAGCCCTTGAAAAATTAGGGATTAAAGGAACTTACCTCAATAATAGCCATCTATGACAAACCTATGGCAAACATCATCCTAAATGGGGAAAATCTAAAATCATTTCAGTTGAGATCTGGAACCAGGCAAGGATGCCCACATTCCCCAGTACTCTTTAACATTGTACTGGAAGTTCTAGCTAGGGCAATAAGGCAAGAGAAAGACATAAAAGGAATACAAATAGGTAAAGAGGAACTGAAGCTATCATTATATGCTGATGACATGATTTTCTATATAGATAACCCCAAAAAATCTACAGAGATTGCTTGAAATAATAAACCGGTTCAGTAAGGTAGCTGCATACAAAATCAACACACAGAAGTCGGTAGCTTTCCTATACACAAAAAGTCAAACAGAAGAAGGAGAAATCAGAAAAACCATTCCATTTACCATCGCACTAAAAAAAATTAAATACCTGGGAATAAACCTAACAAAACACGTGAAAGAACTATACAAAGAAAACTAGAACGCTGCTAAAAGAGAGAAGAAGACATAATGAAATGGAAAGACATTCCCTGTTCATGGATTGGAAGAATTAATAATATCAAAATGGTCATCCTACCAAAGCAATCTACAGATTCAACGCAATCCCAATAAAAATCCCAATGACATTTTTTAAAGAGATGGAACAAAAATTACTGAAATTCATATGGAATAACAAAAGACCTTGAATATCAAAAAGCCTCCTGACCAGAAAAAAAGAATGAAGGTACTACATTTCCAAACTTCAAACTATACTACAAAGCCATAATAATTAAAACAGCTTGGTACTGGTACAAAAAACATACAGTCAGACCAATGGAACAGAATTGAGTGCCCTGAAATCAAACCACACACACACACACACACACACACACACACACACACACACAGAGTCAACTAATCTTTGACAAAGGAGCGAAAAACTTACCTTGGAACAAAGATAGCCTCTTCAATAAATGGTGCTGGGAAAATTGGACTAAGTCATGCAAAAAAATGACAACTCCCTCACACCATGAATATCAACTTAAAATGGATAAAAGACTTAGAGATCAGACCTGAAACCATAACATACATAGAGGAAAACTTGGGCAAAACCCTCCATGAATTACAATTCAGAAATCCCTTTCTGGAAACATCTACAGATGGCAAAAAAGAAATGAAGGAAATCAAACAGATAGGACTACACTAAACTAAAAACTTCTGTACAGTAAAAGATACACCAGGAAAAACTAAAGGAAGCCCAACGAAATGGGAAAAATTTTTTGCCCTCCACAAGAGTTGTGTTTAATAGAGCCACAAGGAAATCACAAAACTAAACGAAAGCAAAACAAAAAGCCCAATCAAAAAATGGGGAGAAGAACTCAAAAGACACTTCTCCAAAGAGGAAATACAAATGGCCAACAGGTACATGAAAAATTGCTCAGGCCGGGCACGGTGGCTCATGCCTGTAAGCTTCAGCCTATGAAGCGGCCGGGGCTAGGGATCGCGGTTCGAGTCCCGCCTGAGGCCCATAGCGAGACCTAGTTCCCAAAAAATAGCTGGGCGTGGTGGCGCATGCCTGTCATCCCAGCTACCTGGGAAGCTGAGGCTGGGGATTGCTTGAGTCTGTGGTACCCCGGGCAATGAGAGCCTGCGG
>PVHY01015627.1:0-35571 GCA_004024945.1 Uropsilus gracilis | reverse complement strand
AATTTGTCATTTTTAATTGATGAGTAATATTCCATCGTGTATATATACCACAATTTTTTCATCCAGTCCTCTGTTTTGGGGCATTTAGGTTGTTTCCATGACCTTGCAATTATAAATTGTGCTGCAGTAAACATCCGGGTACATGTGTCCTTTTGTACCCACATTGAGGTCTCTTTTGGGTAGATTCCCAGAAGAGCAATTGCTGGGTCAAATGGTAATTCCATTTTCATTAGCTTGAGGGTCCTCCACACCCCTTTCCATAGTGGTTGAACTAGTTTACATTGCCACCAGCAGTGTAGTAGTGTTCCTTTCTCTCCACATCCTCGCCAGCAATTTGTGTTGTCTGTTCTTTGGATGTGGGCCCCCCCACTTTTTAATAAAGCAGTTGTTTAGTGCTTCTTCATCCACTAATGCTACTTAGGTATCTACTTTCTAGTATTGTTCAGCCGTACTTATGTTCTTTCCCCAGAGGCTGTCGTCCTTAAAAAGCTGTTAAATCAGCATTCATAAGTCATGTTACTAAAAATGGGATAGATCTGTTGCCGGGAGGATCTGGAGAATAAATAAAGTTGCCAGCATGGAAAAGAGTCTTGACTGAATATAAAATGTTGTATAGTTTATGCTTAATGATATTTCCCGGGCAGAGCCACACAGGCAGATCACACAGTCTGACATTTTGTCCTTGGGCAGAAAGCTCCCCCACAGCATCCCCCCACCACCACCAGCTTCTGAGCATCATTCTACAAATCCTTATCCAGCAGCGAACATTCTTTTGCAGCCAAGCAACGTAAAGGGCATTGATTGCACGTTTTGCTCTAGAGCAAAGCAACAAAATGATGCCTTGCAGCTTTTATGACCAAGCAAACACAAATGATGTAATTGGGAAAAGCTATCTCCGAATAGGAGGGAAAACAAGTAAAGGGCAATCCTTTGAGTTGGAGTGATGACCACCATTTGAGGAGCTGGGATCAAAGCTCCAGGCAGACATCAAAGACCATTTGAGTCTAATGCCAAAAGAGCCACAGTGAATTAAACTCCATATATAAACTAATTATAACTTGACCCCACAATCAGGCTTCAGTGAGTACTTAGGGGAAAGAAAGCAGACATTGAGACAAAAGAGGAAGAAAAAGGAAAGTTGGTGGCAAAGCTGGGCAACAACATGCTCTAACCACTTTAAAAATCTTCAGGCTAGTAGAGGGAACTAGGGAATGGTAGTGGAAAGCAGATTTGTGACAATGCTGGTCTTGTTTTCGAGGCTAAGAGACGGCTCCTTCTACCCTCACTGAGTCAGGCATAATCAAGCACACCCTAATTCTTGGAAGAAAAGGTTGTCTGTTAGTTCTTAGTACGCATATATATATATATATATATATATATATATATATATATATATATATATAGAGAGAGAGAGAGAGAGAGAGAGAGAGAGAGAGAGAGAGAGAGACTAGATCTCACTATGTTGCCTGGGGTAGTCTCGAACTCATGGACTCAAGTGAACCCTAGTTTCAGCCTCCCAGGTAGCTGGGATTATAGGCATGCACCACCACACCCAGCTAGTTCTTAGTATAGTTATAGTGGTTCTCTGTAACTAAGCTTCTGTTGAAGAAGCACAATGGACTTCATGAAATGTGGGAGTGAGGGTTTCAGGAAGCTTAAGCTTCCTCATACTGAGTGCTGTGAGTTCCAAACACAAATGCTATCTGTCTAACATTCCCTTTGCTCTCTACCAGCCTCAACTTTTGTCCCTCAACTCTGCCATCTCTGCTTATCCTGCTCATGGATGGAAGGTATAGAGTACCAAATGTGTAACTACTCTAGAAAGTACATGCCCACGAAATAGCGCTACCTTATCCCCAGGTAAATTTAAGTATGTTCAGTGGGTTTTGCCATTATTCTCATTTATTAGGATTGGTCCCCAGCTATATGATATTTTCAGTCCCATGAACTGGCAACCCATTGCACAAGTGGTTTCCTCATAGATAAGTGTTTTCTTAAAATTACAGTTTTAAATTATAATTTATTTAGAGAAAAATTAAAAGCAGGTCTTTTTTTAAGATAAAAACATATGCATGTATATTTATATATGATCACTACATTGTATCTCTTTGGATAATCCTTCATTTATTTGACAGATATATGCATGTATATTTATATATGATCACTACATTGTATCTCTTTGGCTAATCCTTCATTTATTTGACAGATACTTACTGAGTATCTAATATGTGCAGGGGAGTGTTTATCCAATGGAACAAATCTTAGTAAGACCTTCATGAATCATATGCTCTGGTAGGTAAACTGTCACTGATTATGTAATAACATACACATGTGCATATATCCAAATTATATATGCACATATATTTCTAGGTATATATGTAAATATATATTTCTAAATACATATTTCCATATTTATTTACAAATGTATATAATATATATCATTTCCAATTGTGAAACTACCACAACCTGCAAAATAACATTTTAAAAACAAATATATATTCTCATTCAATGAAATCACACCAAAAAAAATGATCTTTATAAAACCTAGGTGTTTTTTAATGGGGAACTGGATCTTACACTTTACTTTCTGTTGTCTTTAAAATACCCTACTTACATTTTCAATGTCTATAAAAAGAAACTTGTTCTATAATAACATAGTTCAAAATTTTCATCTAAATATCACTAAAAGGTAGTAAGTACTATAAAAATATATATACATATATACAATCAAACTAAAAACTAAAAAAAATTAAATTAAGAAAATAAAATAAAAGGTAGTAACTAGCATATGTAAGTGCACCTTAAGACAGATTTATTCATTACCTCATTACCTTTTCCTCAAAATAGCCTCAGAAAGGAAGAAGAGAAAGTATCATTCCAACCCATGGTAATATCAACCATTCCCACTCTGGCTTGTGGATCATTTATACACCCGTAAAGATAACTCTGTTTTGCAAGAGAGCTCTTGTTATTAAGATGAAAGTGGAGGCTTTTGTTTAAGATATACAAAATTAGTCCAGTTCTTATATTTCCTTTGCTTCTATGAACCCAGCCTCTCTGAGTCCCTGCAACTCAACCACACTCTCAACAAGGTCCCACTCTCAGTTCTTGACTGGTGTTTGCCTCCAAAATCCACAAAGCTACTTTAATTAAGATGCCTCCAGGGACTAGGGATCCCAGTAGAAAAGCCAGAATGCCATTATCACCCAGCAAGAGAGGAAGGGGCTCACTGCTGGCCAAGGCCTCAGCGGCCAGCCCCACAGGGAGCCCGCTTCCTCTAATCCCGCGGCACCTCTCAGAAGCCAGTGTGAAGAGTAGCACATCCACTTCAAACAGAAATTGGGCCTTGGGTATGTTTGGGCTCAGGGGAAGGCTGGGGGTGGTGAAGAGACTCAGATTCAAAGAGAAGTCAGCTGGATGACAAGCAGTGACTGTAAGCGACTCAGGCCCCCAGAGACTGAAGGTCCATAGGATAGGGGCTCCATTTCCATCTCCCTCCACACCCTAGGGGGATGGGGGGGAAGGGAAGATCTTGCTCCAGAGCCAGGATTCTTTGAAGTCAAGCAGGATAGTTTTGACAACAGATGGGACAATTCGCTTCTGTTCAGTTTGGCTCCTGCAGACTGAATTCCTGACTTCGGATTGAGAGAGTTTTTGCCTTATGATAAAGAGAAGTTGCCATTTTGTTGCACCAGGTTTTACAGAGTTGGTTGACCCACCCTTTTATTTTAATAGAAGCCATTTCCTCTGGAGAAAAAAATCTGATACTAACTTGGCACTTGGCACTGACACGTTTGGTGCCAGGTCTGCCAGGATTTAAGCTCCAGCTGCGCCTATCTCCACCCACCCATAAGGTTACACTTTATCTTAGTGTTATTAAAGTTGATCCCTCTCAGCTTCAGCCTCCTTTTTCTCACCTGTAAAATGGAACTTGTATCTAATCCTAGAGGGAGGTTGTGAATTGTTTGGAAATCAGTCCTGGTTCCCAAGGCACCAGATGTTGTACCTGTATGTGTACCCCTACCCAAGAAAAGACGTAGGACAATGAGACAAAAGTGATCATTGCCCATTCTTCTAGCAGGTTTCATCTATTTCTTTGAAATTTTTCTTTTCTTTTCTTTTCTTTTTTTTTTTTTTTTTTGATACTAAGTCTTGCTATGTTGCCTGGAGTAGTCTTTAATCTGCGAACTCAAGCCATCCCTGGCTTCTTGCCTCCCAGTGCTTGGATTATAGGTGTGTGCCACCACACCCAGCTCTGAAATTTTTCATGAAACACTTACGTCCTGTTGTTTTCAGAACACTTTACTGGGTTTTGAATTCTAAGTGGACTGGGAGAGCAGCACTGTGGTCTCACCCATCAGCCAGGATAATACCTGGGAAGCCTGACCTTATAAGCCTTATGGACCAGTAGAATGTGTGATGCATTGGAAATGCATAAGCTTTGGTCAGAGTTCAATTCCTTGAAAAATTCCCTTAACTTCTCTGATCCCCATTTTCTGCATTTGTAAAACAGACTGCTTAAATTCACAGAGAGCAAATGTAAAGGATCTGATGGCAGAAATGGAGAAATGTTAACTTGTTTCTTCTCCTTCACCTTGAGGTATTATTTAGATTATTAAAATGTACTCACCCCTTGCCTAACTGCACTACTTCTTACAATGGGTGAAGTTCAAAACACAGAAGTCAAGAGAATGGTATTGTGAATTTTATGAAGTCCTCACTAAGGTTAACCATCATGAACAGATAAGAAACAGGTCACATCCAGAAAGGAATATTTTGATAATTGGGGGGACCAGAAAATATGGAACAGAATCATAGATTAGAGATGGATTTTCATCATTAATTTAATGCCAGGGAGATACATTCAATAAATTAGACTATCAGATTTTCTGAACTTATCCAAAAACTTGTTTAGACTCCATATACTACATCTTTCATCCAAAGAGTACAAAGCACACCCCTCCTCCCCCGTTCTTTTTTTTTTTTTTTTTTTTTGAGACTAGGTCTCGCTATTTTTGCCCATGGAACCGCAGGCTCTCGTTGCCCGATGTACCACGGACTCAAGCAATCCCCAGCCTCAGCTTCCCAGGTAGCTGGATTACAGGCGCATGCCACCACGTCCAGCTATTTTTTTGGAACTAGGTATCGCTATGGGTCCCAGGTGGGACTCGAACCGCGATCCCTAGCCCCTGCCACTTCATAGGCTGAAGCTTACAGGCACGAGCCGCCGTGCCCAGCCTTCCTCCCCCGTTCTTACAGTATATGATATGGGGAGATGAAGAACAAGCAGAGAACTGATTCTCCCAGTGTCTCAGGTAAGGTTCCAGTTACTGGTGCAGTGGTTATAAGTGTTCTTTTTCAATGACCGTTTCCCTCTGTCCTGTCTCACCTACTGAGTCTGTCAGTGAGCTGTTTAAGAATTCGCTCAAGAGCAGATATAGCTTTACCTAGCCAGGGAAACCCACCACACTGCGTTTAAGTCCAAAATCTCAGTGTCTGGAACAAAGTCTTATTAGGAAATGAACTAGAAAAACTAACTTAACTTGAGAATTAGCTAAAGCACCCCCAGTGTCCAGATTGGGTTCCCTTTATTTGGTTCCGAGAGATGTTTTGCATGAACAACTGAACCTACTAGGTCATGAAGATTTGAACTAATGGCCTCTTTTGGCCACTATGCACAGAGACATTGAAGCTAAAATGTGACTTCAAACTCCCAGTAAACTCAAAAATAAATTCTTGGCTTAATTAGTGTTGCCTCTCTTGTTCAATTACATTTTTAAACTCCTCAAGAAAAGGGATAAATCCTACTTCTTCCCTAACTCCCTCACAACAAAGCCAATACAAAGCAGATACTCACCAAATGTTTGTTTCAGTCCTTCTCTTTTCAAGATGGATTGATAGAATTCCCTATCTGTGATACACCAAAAGGACCAGACTCTGGAAAATTCTATAAATAGATTTCCGAAACAAGCCAAAATTAGGTGCATTTCCTGTCTATTCCACTTTTAGAAATGTCTCTTGTATGTCTGTGCCTTTTAGGAAAATGCAAGGGAACAGGAAAAAGAGAAAAGTTTCCATTTCTGAAGAGATAAGAATAAAGTCTGATAAAGACAAGAGGCACTGACTGGGGTCAGTACAGTTAAAACAAACTCAGACTGCCCAGCTGTTTGAAGTTGACAAAGAAACAGAGGATGATCCATTGGTCCACTGGGGAGCAGGGAGCAGCTTATCCAGCATGTCACCAAGAAGGCACACTGTGGAATAGTACAGCTAGGCCAGTTGGAACTGTATGAAAAGCTCTGGCTACTTTCTACCTAAGCATATCTCCCTGATAACATCTCTGTGTGTGCGCGCACATCAGGATGAGGACAGTATCACTAATTGAGAGTTATACTTTCTCATTGCCTCCAGCAACAGAATTCTTAGGGAGTTTGTTGAGCAAAAATTTTTTTTCATTTTTTTTTCATTTTTTAAAACAAGTTTACCCCTTGGTGGTAATCCACAGTGCCTCATCAAGTTCTAAGCAGCTTCTAGGAGTTTAGCGGCTATTGAATTGAGTAGGTGCAAAGGAGAAACTGCTAACATAATATTAAACAAATGTCATTTTTGCTAAGGATATAATGGGCTCTTCTAACAGAAAACTTTCTCCAAAGATGAGCGCATGCGAGTCCATCTTGCCAAGCAGGGGAAGGTGTGCATTAAGAAATGTCCAAATCGCTGGGTAAGGTGGCTCATGCCTGAAAGCTTCAGTCTATGAAGCAGCCCGGGCTAGGGATCACAGTTCGAGTCCCACTCAGGGCAACATAGAGAACCCTAGTTCCAAAAAAATAGCTGGATGTGGTGGTGTGCACCTATAATCCCAGCTACCTGGGAAGCTGAGGCTGGGGATTGCTTGAGTCCGTGGTACCATGGGCAACATATGAGCCTGTGATTCCACAGGCAAAAATAGCAAGACCTAGTTTAAAAAAAAAAAAAAAGAAAGAAAAGAAAAGAAATGTCCAAATCCAAGCCCTCTGCTTACTGAATTTGTACTTGGCAGATCCAAACACACTGTGAATAACGCTGGGCTCTTCCCAGAGTTTTTCCTGGAAGTTATGGCCCTACCTTGCCAACCACCAGCTTGGCTGCAGCTGCTTCAGTCAGTACAAAGGGAGGGAAAGCTGGGTCTACAACTCAGTAGGCGTCCCTTTATGCACCGTGCTGCACCGTGCTGCACCGTGCACCTGGGGGATTTCGTGGGCTTAGAGAAAGCAGCACAAAAGCAAAAACAAACCCCGGCACTTACAAGCACACCTTTGCCTTCCCCTTTAACACTTTTCCACATCAAAGAATTGAATTTCTCTGCTCTCAATAGATCTGAGCTCATTTTAAAATTACACTTACATGCTGCTCTCTGGTCCGTACCAATTGTGTCCTCTGACATTATCCAAACCCCCCTCACTTCTCACTTTTCTCTCGCCTTCCTTTTAAAATATCTCCCCTTCTCCGAGGACCCTGAGTAAATAGCTTGCTCATGGAAGGCGGTGGAAATTAAAGTGGACTCTTTGGCACACAGGCCCTGTTGAAGAAACAGAAAACTGAGAACATGTGATCCAAGTGCAGAAAAATGCAGATGGTATGTTTTCCTAGGCACCGCTGGGTAATAGCCCAAGTCCGTAGTCTTTACAAAAAGTTTGTTATTCTGTCCAATTTGTCCTCGAGAAAGAATAAAGTTAGGTCTTTACCTCTCCCCCATCTTATCACAAGGAACAAAACTAGATGATTATGCTTCAGTCTACTGTGTTCTGACGGAGCCTATCAGAAGAATGTGAGTAATGAGGCTACATTTCCTATTGACCCAGCTGTTTATAAACAAAGCCCTTCCTTCTAGGAAAGGCAAAGACATTTAAATTGCTGAAAATTATCAGCCTCAACTCATCTGAATTTCATCCCAGTGCTACTCATTCAGGAAATGGGAACCACGGGAAATTTCCTTTTTTTCAAATTGCCTCCAGATGTGGCATATTGAAGAATCGTTATTAAAATATCACACAGTGGCCATTTTTTTCTGTCACCTTGGTCAGAAGATAAATAATAAACTATAGATCTTCAACAACAACAAAAAAACTCTAGCTGTTGTCTGTGCTCAACTTCAAAATTGCAATAGCCCTCCTCCTACCCCCATAGCCAGCCGCCACCTTACACTGCCTTACTATTTTCCATAGCACCTAACACCTTAGTACACCATATAATTTAATTATTTATTGTGTTCATTGCTTATTGTCTGTCTCTTTTGCTAGAATGTATGCTCCACAAAAGCAACGGTCTTTGTTTTATTCACTCATCTATCCCAAGGGCCTAGAATGATGCTTGGCACATTGTGTTTGTGCAAACAAATATTTGTTGATTGAATGAAAAGTCAGTCTGTCAGTTTTTATTAGGTCAAAATCGCTAGTCCTCACCTTGAAATTGACAATGTCATATGTCCTACTCCACATAGACAGGAAAATGTCATACAGATAATTCCAATCTTATTTCCAGATATTCTTTATTTTCTTTCATCCCTTTTATCCTGATTCTTTCCCAACATTTCTATTTTTGTCAGTGACAGTGCAATCTACTAGTTAGAAGTCCTGCTGTTTCTAATACTCTTACCTCTTCTTCATCCTTCAGACCCTATTTTATCAAATTCCTGGAGACAATTCATTTCAAGTATCTCTCCAATTTGTCTCTTCCTCTCTATTCTCATTGCCCTGGTCCACACAATTATCACCTCAAATAGACTCCTAATTGACCTCCTACCCTCTAGTCTCTCCCCCCTACAGGTTGTTTTGCATATCATAAGCACCGTTTTGATCACATCAGTCCCTTTTCCAAAGCTGTCTGATCTGGCCTACTTAACAAACCTGACCTTCCCAAGTGGTCAAATGGTTGGGAGTTAAATCTTGAAAACCAAAGTGCTGCACAGGCAAATGAGTTATGGTAGCTGACGGGTGGGGGAGAGGAGCAGGAGAAAGAGCATTAACTGCCAGGCTAAGGAATTTGAACTCTATCCCGGACATCAAGAAGGGCATATGAGAAGAGATCCAAATAATAAGATAACAAGATGAAAATGGTGCTTTAGGAAACATAATGGGTGGGTGTGTAGAGGTGCCATTGGAGGGGAGACTAACTGGAGACTGAATTCATGGGATAATTGCAGGATGTTTTTGAAGGTCGACTTCAACAATTACCTACCATGTACCCACTGCTAGTGGCAGACTCTGGCAATGCTCAAGATGCTGGGGATATTGTAGGTAACAGTTACATTTTGGGACAATGGAAACAAGATAAAGATCGGTTAACAGTAACCAATGACAATCCACCCACAGCCTCTGTCCTTGAGTATACCTGGCCATTTCAGGCCCAGACTGTCTCTCAGATTTAAAGTAATGCACTTAACTGGGTTAGTCATCTCTAAGTGAACTCTCTTACCAAAAGTCATTACTCCTGAAGACTGGGCCACATATGAATTAGAAAAAAAGAAAGGGAAGCTTTCCTCTTAGTCAGGAGTCAAGGAGTTCTTTCTATAAACTGCCAGATAGTCAATATTTTAAGTTCATGGCTTTCAAAGTATCTGTTACAACTACTCAGTTCTTTGTATAGATGCAGAACCAACAGGTAAACAAATGGACATGACTGAATTCCAGTAAAACTTTACAAAAATGGGTAGTGCACAGATCTGGGTCACTCATCTCAGCTCTACAATCTGGGAATATTTTCGATCTAACACTTGGTTTTCGTTTACAAAGGTAGTGAGACATGAAAATGGTGCAGGACAACATAGAGTTCCCCGCAATTTTCCTTACCAGGTTTTTGTCACTTGAAGATGTATTAAGCGCTCCAAAGACCCCCCCCCACACACACACACATATATACACACACATGCAAGTAAGTGGGTGATAGAGGCAAGTTTACTTAAGAAAAAGGAAATGAAAGATCAGATTTAAAAGGAAACAAGCTGGGTGTGGTGGTACACACCTGTAATCCCAATCCCAGTTACCTGGGAGGCTAAGGCTGGGTATCACAGGTTTGAGACAACCCTGGGCAAAATAGTGAGATCTAGTCTCTTAAAAGAAAAAATTAAAGAGTGATAGAACAGGCGGATAACCTGAGTTGGCCAGGTTCAGGAGAGCTTAGTGAGACTATCAATCAAGTAATGTAGGTTACATGCTTTTAAAGCATCTCATGATTATTAATGAGCTCCCCTGGCCCTTAATTATGATTGGGCAGAGTCACAGATAGGTGGAGTTCCTTTTGTGGGACTTTGCCCAGGAACAGGTAGACCAAGTGTTGGAGTCATGTGATAATTTGGTGAAATTTCCTTTGTGTTATGTTAATGTCCCTTGCCTCTTCAGAGTCTAAATAGGAAAAATCCCTGGTGCCTTCTAGTCTGATAGTGGCTTTAGAAGTTTTTCATCATGTTCTAATGGGTCTGTCCTCAGTATTCATATTTGTCCTGGAGGTTCCAGGAAGTTTGGGTGATTTCCCTTTAGCACATCCAGTCTTGCTGGTTATGTCTCGCTGGGGAGTCCAGCTATCTAACTCTGGCATCTGGCCTCAGTAATGAAGTTCGATGACCAGGTGAAAGCATGATAACCTACGTATACTGAAGCACAGCAACCTAAGAAATACAACTAGGGTGTCTAGATAAATAACCCATGATTTGCTGAGTCAGTTTACTGCTATGCAGCCCAGTTTACTTGAATCTTCCTCATTCTATCTTTGCCACATCAGGCCACGTACTACCACCAGTGACAGCCCACCTGGAACACTAGAGCATGTAAAGTGTATATACACCCTGGACTTCCCCATAGGAGCACTCAGCCTTTGGATATGAATCCACTGAGTCTGTACCAATACTAATAAACTTGATCCTTGCTATTAGAAGAGCTGGCATTCAAGGACATTCACACCTGTGTGTGCACAATGGTTGAGGAATAACAGTCACCAAGCATAGTAGCAAGGAAAGTGTGGATTTATTGAAGCAAAAGAAACTCCTGATAGCAAGAGGGGATCCAACAGAGGAAGCCTATTTTAGTCTTGTCAATGACTGTGCACTGTGAGAATCCCTGTTGTCTAGTGTGTCAGGCAGTTGGCTAGGTACCAGGCAGTTGGGAAATTTCATTGGTGGTTGTTTTTCGTCCCCTAATTGCCTTACACTGGATCTTGCTCTGGATGATGGCAGGCTCCGCAAAGCACCTTTGTTTTACTGGACACTGCTTTGTCTAAGATGGTTGTTGCATATCTGGCTCTTTCCCATTGTCCCTGGTCTCATTGCCAGCCCTGGTGTCCTCTTTTCCCCCCGATTGCCATGGCCAGCGTGGCCAGGTATGGCTCTTGTTTCCCTGATTGCCTGCTTTCATTCAGTAGCGTGGAAACATAGAACTAATGAGCTTTGGAGCTCTAAAAACTGGAATAGAACCCCAAAGTTACAACAAAACTTGGGGTATATGCAAAGCAAACAACAGCTTCTTAGCATATGAAATGAGAAGCAGAAAGGAAACCTGGGTTTAGATTCCAACTCTGCCATTCTTTGTAATCCTGAGCACACTTCTTAATATCTCTGAACTTTAGTGGTTTTTTTTTTAGCTATTTTTCATAGGGATAATAAAACTGTAAACTTCACTGCAGATTAAATGAGATCAGATAAGCACTCCATAAATGTTAGCAGTCATTATTACTATTATTTTTTTATTATGAAATTTCCTAAGGAGTGTCCTTGAGACAATATATGGGGAGGAAAAAAAAGGTTTTTTTTTTTATTGCAGGGATTGAAAACAGAGAAGAATTGTTCTGTTTTTACACTCCTGCTCTTCTTAAACATTTTTTCACACAACTACAGGAAGTTGAAGTTACCTTGTAAACCAGTCATTGCTTTTTCAGATGATTGCCTTTAAGTGGCTTTCAAATTCTGAAGATTATCATGCATAATGTATAATGCTTATGTCAGGATTAAATTTTTTCCATAGATTTTCCTCTTGCCTCCATCAAGGGATTGGTTGGACAGGATATGTCTCTTGAGGGGGGCTGCATTTGCTTTTTCTCAATTGTGAGCACAAAGAGTTTCTTTTTTCCTTAGTGTCTTTAAGCCAACTAATATGATTCCAGTCTCCAGCTACAACCATAGTAAAACTCTCCAAAACACACAAGACCTCCCTTCCCCAGTTAGTCACAAGAACATCCTCATGTGCCCAACACCTCCATTTGGAAACTGGGGACTATGCTCTGGGTGGTTTCTCCCAGAGCACCCCTGTCCTCCTAGCTGTTGGTACCAGGACTAGGGAAGGGAACTAGACTCAAGACCTTCAGGAAATCTGCCATTCCAGGGTATGTGACCACAGCTTAATTAGAATGTACAAAGGCACAGAAAACAGCATATGCTATCTAATGCAATGAGCTAGCTTTTCCAATGTGCTTACATACACAATCTTTTTCACTATATAGCAACATATCAAGAATAATATCCTTTCCAAGTACAAGAAAACAAAGCTGAACTTATTTCAGTCAGAAGCTGTAGGACTGTCTTTGTCATCTGTTGTTCTCTACTAAAATACACTTCAGACATCATTATGGACATTCACATACAGAGCCAGTGGTGTGAACCGTTCCCTTCTGATCCTTTCACCACTAGTAAGCACAGTGGGTTTCTTCTTGCCCACGGAGAGTGGAGGGCTGCATTTCAGGTTGCCTCAGACAAACCAAGCCACTTTGTGCTCTTTGTTAGAAGTAATCGACCACAGGGGCAAAGGCGGTAAACAGTAATTAATATGCAAATTTGAGAGTAACTTGCCTCTTGGTGTTGAGGCTTCTTTGTTTGTTTGCACAGTCTTGGACAAACTAGGGTTTGTCTTAGATGTAATTAGCAGAATAAATATAAAATTATGACATTAATTGTTAGCTGGCTTTTTTAAATGGTAGTATACCCCTGCTGTGCCTGAGATGCTGCGGTTCGGTAGGGGGTCCCTTCAAAAATGAATTTTAAAGTGCTGAAATATCCATTTTAATTAAAAGGCAAACACTGAGATGAGTTTGTCACTTCAAAAATCATAGTTACCGGGCAACAAATCATCGTTGCATATATTAACAATTAGTATTTGTACATCAGTTGACCTTATTCTAAAGTAAAAAGAAAAAAAAAGGAGGTTCGCTCGTAAAATAATAACAGACCAGTATTTATTATATGTTCTGCACCAGGCACTGTGCTAAGGACTTTCCTGTATTGTTTCCTGTATTGACGTCTTAAAGCAACCCACACTTGGCAGTGTTCCTAACAGGCACATACCGATGCGGAAGTTAACACTTTAGGTAGGTTTTTAAAAATAATAGTTTTCATTTCTTCTCTTGTTCTCTCCTATCCCAGAAGTCTATCTTTAAATTGTTCTCAACTAAATGCTTTATGTGCATGCTGGTGATGACCTAAATCATCTCTCTAGCTTTGACTTGTCTCCTAAATTCTAATCTATAACAGATTCTTGTTTCTGCTACCAACTAATGTCTACATTAGTCTGGTATTGAAAATTCTAGATGATTTTGCCCAACTACTTTTCAATTTTACTCTTTCATTATTCTACTCTTTTATTATTCAATTCAGCTCTCATTATTTAGCTGATTTATATTTATTTATATTATTTTTTATTTTATTTTATATTTATTTATATTATTTATATTACATTTATTTATATTATTGGCAAAGGCACCATATTTGTCTTACCGTATTTGTCTTTGGGGAGGAGGTGAAATGGGGGAAAAAATAAAGTGAAATTTTCAAAATGACCTTTTCTCAAGGAGGCTTTGGTGACAGTTTCAAGGAAGCAATAATCAAATTCTAAGCTAAGGACCTGAGTGCTTTGAGAGTAGAGAGAAGCTGGAATTAGAAACCAGTGTCTCTCCTTTGGTAACACAGTCCAGTGTCTTAACTATAGCTCAGTGTCACCACGTGTCTTTAGTATAGCCTTTGGTAATGATTTTCTTCCAACTTGATCCTTAGATTCCTGGAAGTTTTCTCTTTCCTTGCTGGTCTCAACTCTAGGTTGCATCTCCTGAGAGAATCCTTCCCTGCTTCTCCCGGAGCAGAATAAGCATCTGGGGCAGAATAATACTCCACTCTCATTACAACCTGCCTTGACAATTACAATATAACACTGTATCATGGGGTAACCATCCACGTGTTTGCTGGCTGTTTCCCCGAAACTTTAGAAGGTTAGAAGGCAGCCTAGGAAACCATGACCAGGGCCAGGGATCATGGTTCAAGTCCCGCCAGGGGCACGTAGCGAGACCTAGTCCCAAAAAAATAGCTGGGTGTGGTGGCATGCACCTGTAACCCCAGCTACCTGGGAAGCTGAGGCTGGGGATTGCTTGAGTCTGTGGTACCCTGAACAATGTGAGTGTGCAGTTCCACGGGCAAAAATAGCAAGACCTAGTCTCAAAAAAAAAAAGAAGGTTAGAAGGGCCTTTTCCATTTTATGTCTCTCTCACCTACATCAGTGTCACATCTTGTTGGCCTCAGTTACTCTTTGAATCAACTAGACAGTGTCAGACCTGCTAACAAAGTTAGAAAGCAACTTCAGAGAGGACATTAACAATTCAAAGTAGAGTCTATTGAAAAGAAACCTGAGGTGATAGCTGGGGAAAATCTATTTCTAGGCTGACCTGGCCAAGTCATCTCCAAACCTCAACTGAGGCCTGGGAATAGAAATAATTATAAGGGAAAGGCTAAAGAAGAAAAAGCACTTATGAATAAAGTGCTTCCCTCTAGGAATTTCTGAAACAAAACACCCAAAGAACGGTTAAGCCTACTCTTTGGATGACAATTTGGGGCAATTTGGGGGAAGAAGAAGGTTAGTAAATATTCCATTCTTTTAGGGCATAAGAAACTGCCACCACTAAAAAAGAGCAATTTCCCCAGTGCTGCCATAGAAGTTGTTAGAAGTCCATGAGACCTTGACCTCAATGGATACACAGCATCTGCCAGAGCCTCCCCCTAGTGCAGGGCCAGAGACAGTCAATGTGGGAGACGAAAGAAGGAAACACAAGAGGGAGACAAGCACCCCATGTCTTCAGTATGCCTTCAAAATCCCCATAGGATACCTTCTCTCAGCTGCCACAGAAGACCATCACTTCTGTCCCAATCCTAGTAACTGATGCTTCAGTGCTCTCTGCAGCCTCAAGTGATAATCAACAAAGGGCATGAGCAAGGAGAAATGACCCTATCATGAGATGGATGCAAGAAGTTCTGAGCTGCTCTCTTCCTTCCTTTGTCCCAATCCATGTAAAATTCAATGTTCATGTTTTACTAAATAAAGCAAGTGCCCTCTAAAATTTCTGCTACCTTTTTGAGGCATTTGAACAGAATTTCAAGAATTTCACTTCCTTAATATTCCCAGTGCTGTTCCACTTGCATCTTAGATTTTATTACTGACATGCTTTGCTATTTTTATTATTTATTTTATTTTATGATTTTGTTTGTTTTTTGTTTTTTGTTTTTTTTTTTTTTGAGACTAGGTCTCGCTATTTTTGCCCATGGAACCGCAGGCTCTCGTTGCCCGGGGTACCACGGATTCAAGCCATCCCCAGCCTCAGCTTCCCAAGTAGCTGGGATTACAGGCGCGCGCCACCACGCCCAGCTGTTTTATTGGAACTAGGTCTCGCTATGGGCCCCAGGCGGGACTCGAACCGCGATCCCTAGCCCCTGCCGCTTCATAGGCTGAAGCTTACAAGCACGAGCCACCGTGCCCGGCCCTTATTTTATTATTATTGTTTATAATATTATTTATTTAGTTTTGCCTCGTTATCTACCCCAGGATTCTCCTACTACCTTATTACCCATGAACCATCGTCTAAGTCTTTTGTGCCCCTTCCACCCTGTTTTCCACTTTCTCCCTCTCAAGCTCCATGCTTCAATTTTGCTAAAAATTAGTTTTGGGCCAGGTATGGTGGAGCATGCCTGTAAGCAGCAGCCTAGGAAGCCACAGCTAGGGCCAGGGATCGTGGTTCGAGTCCCACCTGGGGCACGTAGCGAGACCTAGTTCTACAAAAATATAGTTGGGCGTGGTGGCGCGCACCTGTAATCCCAGTTACCTGGGAAGCTATTTTTGAGACCTAGTCTCAAAAATAAATAACTAATTAAATAAATAATAAGAATTAGTTTTAAAATTTTATTGTGTTAGATTGTTTTCCCTTTGTGTCTTATATAAGTAGGATCATCCAGTATTTCATTCTTTCTGATTCATTTCTACTAGCATGATTCCTTCTAGCTTCATTCATATTGCCGCAATATGCTTTGTTACTTTTTTTTAGACTAGGTCTCGCTATTTTTGCAGGTGGAACCGCAGGCTCACGTTGCCCCGAGTACCACAGACTCAAGCAATCCCCAGCCTCAGCTTCCCAGGTAGCTGGGATTACAAGCATGCACCACCATGCCCAGCTATATTTTTTTGGAACTAGGTCTCGCTACATGCCCTTGGCGGAACTCAAACTTCAATCCCTGACCCTGGTTGTGGCTTCCTAGGCTGCCACTTACAGGCATGTGCCACCATGCCATGCCCTGCTTTGTTACTTTTAAATGTGGCCTTCTGAGCAAATGTGCAGATTCAACATTCTTGCTACAGATTGGATAAATTTTAATTTAGAAAATGAAAAAGATATATATTTTATTATCAAATATTATTTCAAAAATAATCTAAGCTGGCCGCAGTGGCACATGGCTTTAATCCCAGTTTAGGATGGGAGTCTGAGACTGGGAATTGCTTAGTCAGCAGGTTCAAGACCTGCCCGGGGCAACATAGCGGGATGTAGTCTCAAAATATAGCTGGGTGTGGTGGTGCAAGCCTGTAATCCCAGATACCTGGGAGGCTAAGGTTGGGGATTGCTTGAGTCCAGGGTTACCCCAGGCAACGAGAATCTGCAGTTCCCTGGGCAACATAGTGAGACCTAGCCTCAAAAAAAAAAAAAATATATATATATATATATATATATATATAGTTCATTTTCTCTGAACTATAAGATAGAACCAGAAGATGTGAGCTTATGATCCAGCCTGAGCAACAGCTGT
The DNA here is from genome assembly GCA_004024945.1 of Uropsilus gracilis. Classification (NCBI taxonomy): domain Eukaryota; kingdom Metazoa; phylum Chordata; class Mammalia; order Eulipotyphla; family Talpidae; genus Uropsilus; species Uropsilus gracilis. Next base: position 18,500 of record PVHY01015627.1, on the reverse strand, counting down.
GAGAGGTGTCTGAACACCCACTAGACTTGAACCTAAGTGGTCGGTTTGGTAAGATGAGGGGGTCTCACAAAGTCCTTCTCCCAAGAAATAAATGTTCAACCATAAATGTATTGCAAAGAGTCATCAAGCATTTTTCTAAAAATCTGTAATTCTTCTCTCAAATTAGACTATGCTATTTCTCCACTACAATCGTCTAAGTGTCTTAATATAATTTTCACTTAAATTTCCATGAAAAAGAGGGGTACTGGCCTGAAAACTTAAGTACACTTTCATGGAAGGCATTCCCCACCCTCTCTGAAAACCTCAAAGTATGGCTTCCATGTACTAGAGAATGAGCTGCTCTTGATGGCTGCCCTCAAAGGAAAGCAAGCAACATGGTAGAATAGCATGCTCAAGATTCATTACTAGGTAAGACTCAGGCTGGAGGGTGCTGAGCTGAATCTATGAGAGGATGAATTACACAGTCTCTTAAAAGGACAAAACAGGTGTCTAGATAAATAGGATTTTCCAAGTGATTCTGCTTGTTTATTTTATTTTACTTTTTTTTTTTTTTGAGACCAGGTATCTCTATTTTTGCCTGTGGAACCGCAGCTCTCCTTGCCCAGGGTACCACAGACTAAAGCAATCCCCAGCCTCAGCTTCCCAGGTAGCTGTGATTACAGACACGTGCCACCACACCCAGCTATTTTTTTGGAACTAGGTCTCGCAATGGGCCCCAGGCGGGACTCGAACCACGATCCCTAGCCCCAGCCACTTCATAGGCTGAAGCTTACAGGCATGAGCAACCATGACCGGCCCTACTATCTTCTTTTTGTTACTCAGAGAATGTGGTCACAAGGCCGCTTGGAACCCTCCGAAAGGCCTGAGTCAGAAAAGTGGGACCTGGAGACGGAGAATGTGCTCAACTCAGTACCGTGGGCAGCTTGGGTTGGACTGAGTGAATCCAGGAACTTTGGGCCAGACTCCAGCTTTCATCCTACCTGTTCCAATAGATCCATGTCACCAGGCAGAGTCTCTGGCTACAAAACTGGCTCTGAAGAGAGTGAGTCTTCTGCAGTCTGCAGGTACTGGACTGCAGCTTCTGGGGAAGAAAAGGGCCATGTAGCTTGATGGTACATTTAGCATGTGTAGATATTTGGTCTATGAATCTTCATTACCATTTGTTTGGTCACACAAATAGTAGACAGCTATCTCTAGCTTCTTGTCTAAAAATAAGGGAACTCAATTAAATTGCTTTACACTTTGGGGAAAAGAAAAAGATTCATTACTGTCAGTTCAGCTGAAATTACATGCGTTAGTTCTCTCAGATTAGATTGTTTACACAATAACAATGACTGTTAGAGGGAAGGTGGGCATTGAAATGTGCAGTTGTCACCCATGAATAATGGAGATGTCCATACTGTGTGATGAGCCTTTCATCTGAGTAACCATGAAGACACAGAGACAATGCACAGAGCATTATCCGTGGGAGGGCAAACATTATTGAACACAGGCGGATGGAACCTGCTGTTGAACAAATTCATGTTAGTTAGACCTAGCAAGAACCCAACCTCCCTTCTTCCCTTGACCTTACATATAAGTTCATCATTTACACCAAAATATTCTTAAATCACTTTTGGAACTTTCACAGATGTACTCTAAGAGATATGGAATTTTCCTCTGTTAGGCTAGGATCTTGGCCTTTTCCTCTAAGTTATGGTACATGTGCCCAGAGGAAGGAACTTCAGCTTATTGTACACCGTCAGCGCTTTATAATATGACACTACCTTCCTACTTGGTCCACCAATTCAGCGGAAGCAGACATGTTAGTGGCCTAACGTTTATTCTACAACTAATTGAGACTTTGGCATTTCTGACCTAGGTTTTCTTCCACATTCGTAAATCTTCAGTTCTTTCTTGACAGATATGGTGCTCTGGCTTAAAAGACAGTGGTCTTATTATTAGCGGTTGGCTTTCCAGTCTCTCTCTCTCTTTTTTTATTTTAAACTATACAGTTTATTTCAGGATTGAAATGTATATATAAAAGAAAATTAGGATACAACAAGATATCAATATGACAAATATTACAAGTTTTAAAACTTTAAGACAACTTGAAATTTGGATACAATAATAGTAGTAGCAAATGGGGATATTCTCCAATATCCTAGTTAGGATATTTTTTTTTTTTAATAATTAAAAAAAATTTTTTGTGGGAAGAAAGCTAGTTACATAGATAGGTATACATATTACAATACCATAATTATGAAATTTTAACCATGCAAAATAATATATTATTTACTGATGTGTGATTTTTTTTTTTTTTTTTTTTTGAGACTGGGTCTTGCTATTTTTGCCTGTGGAACCACAGGCTCTCGTTGCCCGGGGTACCACAGACTAAAGCAATCCCCAGTCTCAGCTTCCCAGGTAGCTGGGATGACAGGCGCGTGCCACCACACCCAGCTATTTTTTTTGGAACTAGGTCTCGCTACGGGCCCCAGGCAAGACTCGAACCGCAATCCCTAGACCTGGCTGCTTCATAGGCTGAAGCTTACAAGCACGAGCCACCGTGCCTGGCCTTGATGTGTGATTTAGAAGTTTCAAATACCACTGGCATGGCAAACATCAGATCCAGTGTACTGATTATTATTTCTGGGAATGTATAATGGGGAATAGGATAGACGAGATATCCACAGAGAATGTCAACTACTTTTGTGATGGTTGTTCTTTTTTTTAAATTTAATTTAAATTTTTAAATTTGCATATATATGTGTATTTGTATTTACATTACATTATTGCATTATTGTGTACCCCAGGGCTTTCCCACTTCATTAACACCTGTTAACCATCCTGATCTTTTATACCCTTCACCTCCCCCCCACCCTTCTTCCCCCTTTTCCTCTCTCGTGCCATTGTTCAGTCCCACTGGTTGTTTTTACTTTTTCTTGTTCATTTGTTTTTCCCTATATCCATCATATGAGTGAGACCATCCTGTATTTCTCTTTTTCTTTTTGGCTTATTTCTGCTAATATGAGTCTTTCTAGTTCCATCCATGTTGCTGCGAATGACATGTGTTTGTTCTCCTTGATTGATCCAGACAAGTGACAAGTGTCTGGTAATAAAGATCCACAAAGACCTCCTACAGTTCAACAAAAACAAAGCAAAAAACCCAGTGCAAAAATGGGGAGAAGAACTAAAAAGACTTCACCAAGGAGGAGATACAAATGGCTAATAGGCATATGAAAGAATGCTCCAGTCTCTTTCTGATTCTCTTTCCAATTGCTTTGATTTCTGTCTAGCATCTTTTAAACAGTCTTTCTTTCATTCAGTAGTAATCATTACGCACCTACTGGGGGTCACGAACTGTCATGGCACAGAAAATTCCAGCCCTGATGCCAAGCTTAGAAAGCCCTAATTATAGCTGGGTGTGGTGGCATGCACCTGTAATCCCAGACTTGGGAGGCTGAGGCTAGGAATCACTTGAGTCCATGGGTTCGGGACTACCCTGAGCAACATAGTGAGACCTAGTCTTAAAAAAAAAAAAAAAAAAAAAAGAAATTTCTTATGCTTGATTTAATGTTTTCTTAGTGCCTCCTTGGCATTTTATAATTTTTGACCATGGAATGCCTTATTTTCCTCTTGCACTGAACCCTACAGATGATGTGGACTACTCCAGGAACAAGACCTGTGTTTTCTGTTAGGGTCAATGGGCCAGACAGGAAAAGAGCTCCAAAAGACCACCTCAACGAGAATGAGAAACAGTAAGAACATGAAATCAGAGATGGCAAGGACCACAAAGAATCTATATTAATCTTGGCAACAACATTGAATTTCCACACAATATTCAAAGTATAGCGTAAACTCGTATTATATTGTACTCTCTTCAACCTCACTCCCAATTTATATACAAAGATAGTCAATATTCTAGGCAACATATATGGCTGAAACAAAGTTGTGTTCAATAAATGGCTGATATTGTCACATGTGGGCCATGATATGATATGCATGTTTGCAATAATAAAGTGTGAATATGGGTACATGTGTACACTGCTCCTCTAATTATTTTTTTTTTTGAGACTAGGTCTCGCTATGTTGTCGGGGGTAGTCCCAATCCCACAGACGCACGTGATCCCCAGCCTCAGCCTCCCAGGTAGCTGGAATTAAAGGTGCCCACCACTGCGCCTCTCTCTCCCCCCCCCGCCCCCCCGTCTGTCTCTGAGACTAGGTCTGCTATTTTTGCCTGTAGAACCGCTGGCTTATGTTGCCTGGGATACCACGGACTCAAGCAATCCCCAGCCTCAGCTTCCCAGGTACCTAAGATTACAGGTGCATTGGGACGAGATCTTGCTGTGATGCCCCAGGCGGGACTCGCACCACAATCCCCAGGCTCCTCTGCGACTTCAAAAGCTGCTTCAAGACCAGGTCTCGCTATTTTGCCTGGCATAGTCTCGAACCCGCGAACTCAAGTGATCCTGGCCTCTTGCCTCCCATCACTAGGATTATAGGCATGCACCACATCCGGCTCTAATTCTTTCTTCCAAATAGTATATAGTCCAAGAATTCTGCAATTTCAAGAGGGGTAAGATCAAGCCAGGCATGGTGGCATGCGCCTGTTGTCCAGGCACTGGGAGGCAAGGGACTTGGGATTGCTTGAGTTCGTGGGTTTGAGATTACCCTGGGCAACATAGCAAGACGTGGTCTCAAAAAAGCAGTCAGAGTGGGCACGGTGGCGCGTGCCTGTAAACGGCAGCCTAGGAAGCCATGGCAGGGACTGGGGGTCGTGGTTCGAGTTTAGCTCGGAGCAACGTAGTGAGACCTAGTCCCCCAAAAAATAGCTGGGCATGGTGGCGCACGCCTGTAACCCCAGCTACCTGGAAAGCTGAAACTGGGGATTGCTTGAGTCTGTGGTACCCCGGGCAACGTGAGCCTGCAGTTCCACAGGCAAAAACAGCGAGATAGTCTCAAAAAAAAAAAAAAAAAAAAAAGATAATTGTTCCTCTACTTGTAGCTTTGCCAGGATTTTCAGGGCCTTTCCTTACAGTGAAAAGAAAGTGTTAAAGAGAAAGTAGAAGAAAGAACACAGGCAATGAAAGCTGTACAATTCTAACATGTTTTTGGAGAAACATTTTTAACAGAAATAGTAGGCCTGTCACCCAGCCTTACTGTGACTGCCTGATTGGTTCATTTTCCCTCAGAGGACATTAAGAAACAGGGGAAACTCCTTTTATTCCAAACACAGAGGAGAATGAATACTTTTCTCGGACTTATGGCCCATATCAATCACCCTATGCTGAAACACATTTACTTTCCATTTGAGATTGAAGAAAAGTCCTATAATAGACTCATCTTTCTTTGCTCTCTGACATACTCTGGAAAGGCACACTTTAACATCCAAAGTGGTCACCTTTTACCTCTGCTGTAAATGTCAAACTTTTCTGATACAGGAAAAATACAGGGATCTTTGACTTTAAAGTCTTATTTAATGATAAAGATAAATAAAATAGCACATAACCTTGAGCATCATTCTACATTGCACTGTCTTGAATAAATGAGTGGCAAGTGGATGCCTACTAGCATCCTTCCAGTTCTTGTCCAGAGAGAGGATGTGGTAAGCAAAATTCTAAGATGACCTCCAGTAACCCATACCCTTGAGAGTCAGTGAGATCTGTGACTTTCTTCTAACCAGAATATGTCAATAGTGATGGGATATCTTTCCCTTGATTATACTCTGTTATATAGTAAAGGTGAAAGGATTTTTCTGATGTAATTAAGGTCTATAATTTGTTGACTTTAAGTTAATCAAAAGGAGGCTGTCCTAGCTGAGTTTGACCTAATCCGTGAGCTCTTTCAAGGAGAGCCAAGTTTTTAAGTGAGAGATGTTGACTTAATAAGAAGCAAGCTGCAATGAATTCTCCAGCAGCAAGAAAATGAATCCTTTTAACAGTTACATGAACTTGGAAGAGGACATAAGCCTCAGATAAGACCCTAGTCCCATATGACACCTTAATTTCAACCTCAAAAGAATCTGCAGAGAAGCCAGCAAAGCAGTGCCGAGATTCCTGATACACAGAACTGTGAGATCATAAATTATGTTGTTACAAGTCACCAAGTTTCTGGCAATTTGTTACCCATCAATAGAAAACAATAGCAAGGGAGAGAAAATTAGGGGTAAGGAACAAATAGGAAACCCAGCCTACCAAGGAAGTCATCGCTAGATGATAATTAAACCTAACTGGAAATGCTCAGCTGCTAAAAGTCCCAGCATGGGACTGTCACTTGACAGGAAAACAGAAGTGAGAAGGGCAGTAATAGATTCTTTTCAGATCTAAAATAAAAAGTACCATCTATTTGATTATCATCTAAAATAAATCCATAATCATAGCTGGTATGCTATTTAAGTCAAAAAAAATTTTTTGCAGAGGAAAAGGAAAACAGAAACACAATCTCAAGGTTATTGACTATCTTTCAATGTGTTTACATGCTTTAGCCCACAACTCTTCGCTCCTTTGTAATGTCTTTGAAAGGTAACAGAACTTAGATGCAACTGAATACCTGTTCAATTCTCCAATCAGCTAGAAAATTTGAAGATATTCTTTCAAGTAGTCTAAGAAAACTGGGATCAGAAAAACATTATCTGATCACTGATTTCCTACCATTCTGCTACTCCACTTAGAAACAGAGTGAAAGAGGGAATGTATGGAATGTATGTACTTCCAATGTATGGAAGTTTTGAAAACTCTTTAGTCATATTTAACATCAAAAACTCCTGGTTATAAGATATATAAAAGAACTGACATAGGGCAGGTTGCTTTCTTATTTATTTATTTATTTGTTTGTTTGTTTGTTTGTTTATTCATTTATTTGTTTGTTTGTTTGTTTGTTTGAGACTAGGTCTTGCTATTTTTTGCCCGTGGAACCACAGGCTCACGTTGCCCGGGGTACCACAGACTCAAGCAATCCCCAGTCTCAGCTTCCCAGGTAGCTGGGATTACAGTCATGTGCCATCACGCCCAGCTATTTTTTTGGGACTAGGTCTCGCTATGTTGCTCCGAACGGGACTCGGACCGCGATCCCTGGTCCTCACCACAGCTTCCTAGGCTGCCGCTTACAGGCATGTGCCACCGTGCCCAGCCGTCAGGTTGCTTTCTTTATGCCTTAGTTCTTAATGCTATGAATCAATTCTGCATCAATTATATCTTAACTTAGGAAGGCTACAGTGTGGAAAACAAAAAAGGGAAGCATGATGGGGCATCCAAAAGCTGTATCCACCAACAGGGTGAATGACTCAGTAGCCTATGGACAGCCTTTCCAGTCAGGATGTTAAGGAAAAGTCAAGATTTTAGGACATGCAGCATTCAGGACATTTTACAATCTGACTCCATAGGTTCAAGCAGAGGAATCTCAGTGTCCTGGAAGTGTCACCAGGTGAAGCACTGAGTCATCTGTGCCATCTTCTTAGCTATCAAATGGGAATTATAAATTCCTAAGAACTACCGTCAGGATTAAATGCAAGAACACAATAAAGTAACCTGGTACCTTAGCAAGTTTTTAATCACTGTCAGCTGTTTCTGTTTGGCCCACCGGAGTTGTAAAAGGCTCCAATTATTACAAAGACAGACAAACCCTTGGAGGAAACCAAAGAGAGCAGTGAAGGCAAGAACATGCCACAGGAAAAAAGTGCCGGCTTCTCCAGCAGGAGAATGCCTCGGGCATTTTCAGTTCAATGTCTAGTTCTCATCATTATCTCATTTGGAATCATAATGAAGAATGTTGCAAATAATTAACCCCGTTCCCCAGTCCCAGGAGCCTGTCATTGCAGGTAGGAAGGATTAGGTACCTACTCTGTCAGTCCTGGCATCCCCCCCCCACCCCACCCCCCCACACTGTGTCATCTAGCCTCTCATTTTTTTGAGCAGGCACAGAAAATTCCCCACCCACTGCTTGGTGGCAAGGAGGATAATGTCTTGCATTTGTCTCATGCTTGATAACACTTTTGCAGTGAGAGAATAACAGCAGTTCCTGAAAACACTCAGCCCTTTTAAAAGCTTAGGAATGACAACAGCAGTGAGTGAGCATCCCTTTAGAGCTCAACGTGGTAAATCCTCTCTCTGCCTAGCTGCCAGCCTTGAAGCTTGCTCCCTCCTTTGTTAGGCATTCTAGTCACAAAAACCTACAATAAAATGCTGCGGGCACATCAATAAAGGCTATAATGAAATCAAATGAGTCTTGTTCCTTGCATTTACATGCAAAGTATATCAAAGGAGCATCCAGTTTGTTCCTGAGACCCGCACAATAGTTCCTTTTGTGTGAGAGGAGTGAAGATATATGAAGCTGAATTAGGAAGCAATTCCAATTAAAAGGGCTGTGTTTAAGCTCCAAAGACAATGCAGCCTTTGCTAGACAGTTAGCTATTAGAAGTGTCTGGCTGCTGAGGTGGTTTTATGGCAATTGGACAAGAGCTGGGTGGAAGGGAACACAGTGATACCAGGGCTGAGTCCCAGGCTCCAGGTCACATGGCCTCCCTTCCAACTTACTCCTGCATGACCTCGGGCAAAATAATACCTGCCTACTAGGGTTGTTGTGAGAAGTAAAAGAATTAAGCTTATAAACACTTCAGGCAGTGCCAGGCACATGCTAAACCCTCTACAAATACTAGTTATCATTGTTATAATTTCCTCTAACATGGCCCCACAAGAGAGCTGGCCCTGGCCAGAATTATCCAAATGATAAGTGAATGGGACCCTGGAAGTGTCTGCCGGTTCAGGCCACCTGCTATGTGGTGAAGGGAGAGCTGTACTTCAGCACAAAGGCCTCTTAAAGTGAGTACAACTTTCTTTCCTAGAGCAACAGACTTTCTTTTGCCAACATTGGCTACCTGGGATGTGTGCCATTTGAATTTGCTCCCATTTCCTACACAGTTTTCACATTTTGTAGCTGTAGAAGCAGAGTGGGTCAACAGCCCCTTAGAGAAAGGTTATTTCCTGTGGCAGGTTGCCTGCCTTTTTTTCTGTCCAGATTCTTCATTTAACTTGGGTGGGGCCCTCCATCCTGAAAGTGAGCACACAGCTGCCTTGAGCTTTGCAGCGCCTTTACCTCCATGGAGAATCATACTTTTAAAGGAAATCAGGATTTAGCAGCTGTCAGCTCTTCTCTCCTTGCATGTCCAAGCAAAGTGCCTCACGCAGAAGTCCCACAAATTCTTGGTTTGTTAGCTTTATTTCAATCTTCCCATACCTTATAAAATGGGCAACAATTTTCAACTGGAAGCTTGGGTTGTGGGAGGTTTAAAGTATAAAACGAATACTGGTGAAATTATGGACTATACAAAGTAACAAACAGCGTTGAGGGTTCCGCTAGGTCCAAGATGCCTGAAACACTGGAAACAAAGCAGAGAACAGCACAGGACCAGGCGCCTGAAAAGCGCCGTTTCAGTCCCTCTGGAAACCTGGTTACAGTTGTCAACTTGAATATGGCTTTATTATTGTGAAGCCATAAATGGGTCTAAATCACAGTGTCTCATGTGAGAAAGCCCCAAGGAATAATGACATGAAGCTGTCACTTTTGCACTGACATTTTAAAACCAGTCTTGAGGAAGGGAGAGGAATAGGCAAGGGGAGGCTATGCAGGAGCTTTATTTCCATTTATAATACTAGATTTCTTCAAGAAAAAAAGACCTAAAGCAATGATGGCAAAATATAAATATTTGTGACATCTCAGTGGCGAGTCACAGGTAGCTGTTGTCTTTCCAGTTGGTGGTATGTTTTAAAGTATCTTAAAATATGTTTCAATATTTGTGTCAGTTTCAAAGAAAAGGTATCTGACATTTTGAGAACAAAAAGGGTCTTGGCTAAGAAAAACACAAGGAAAAGTAAATAAGAATAAATGAGGAGTTGTTCAGAACTTCCTCTGAGGTAGGTTTAGAATCACTCTGGAAGGTGCAGTTCATATGCAGGAATAACCATTTCCTTTGATGCAGCCAGATCTGTTTTAAATTAAAGAAGCCAAAGTGGTGGCTGGTGGCACTGCCCCAGCACTCACAAGCGGCTGCGTGCTTCCCCCACCACCCCAGACTTCAATGAGGCAGTAAAATATAATTCTAAATAATCTAACAAATATGTAACAACAACAAAACAATGACTTGGAGACTAATCAGTTTAGACAAATGGTGATGAAATAGGAAGTAACTTTGAAAACCTTCTCTTCTAAAAACATAGATTGGTATAACCAAAAAAAGGTGCAGTCAGAATTGAATTGTTATGTTTCCTCATAGAAAGGGGAGGGGGGATCTCAAAACAAAGACCAAAGCTTGCACAGGGTGAACTAATTCAATGTTCAACTAGTCATGAAAGTCAAAGAAAGCCTCTGAAGCAGGCTGGCTTAGCAGAGGCTGTAAGGCTGGTCGATCTCCATCATCAGGTACGAAGCCAACAGTTCCCTAAACAGAAAGCAGCCTCAAGGAAAATGAGTAACCTCCTAGAAGTCTTTGGAGATCTTTAATTCACTTCCTTGTCAGGGTAAGGGAAATATCTTTGCTCAGAAGAAAGTCCTTTGACAGGTATTTATTAGACATTAGACATAGTAGGAGAGACTGCCTCCCAAGGTGAAACAAGGCAACTAGAAACGGCTTTTTGACTTAAACTTTAATACATACAGGCCTGCTTCTCTCTCTGGAGCAGGCTACTAGCAGTTTCTTTGCAATTACCTTTAACTTTAATGGATACACCTATCTGCCTGCTTCTCTCTATGAAGCAGGCTACACATTCTTCATTAGCATTTACACTGATCACCTTTACCATTGATATGCAAAAGCCAGCCAGCTGCTCTCTGCCTTTAGCTCTAAAAACTGCAGAAGAAAAAAAACTTGAAAACACAGTTTAAATTCTTCTGGGTTCTTTCCACCATCCCCAGCCTTTTCTGTCAAAATACTAAACCAATGCAGGACTATCAGTGCAGACTAATTTATTTTTAACAAAGTGATTTAGTAATTACTACAAAAGAAACATGTAAGACTCAGATTACTTTAACATTGTCCAAAACCTTTCTCAGCATTGTCCAAAGTCCTTTCCCCAGATTGCCTAAAAATTCTCAGTCTCTCAGTCCTGATCATCTCACCAATGTCCAGTTAGAGTTCATCTCCAGATGCTTGAAGACATTTTCCTTTGGCTGCTCCTTTGGCTTGCTCCTCCTTGTCTTCCACACTGTGTTCTCCTTGTCTTCCAGGTAGCAGGAACTCCATGGTACCGGACCAGCAAAGTTCACTTTCTTTTCATGCCTAACTTTTGCACAGCCTCTTCAGACACAAGTCAACTCAGCAAAACAAACTCCAACACGGAGTTCAAATCTGAAAACTTCTTAACTGCATTTAGCACACATGCTGCCAGTCTGGGTCAGCCAAAGATTGCAGGCCCCCAGGCCCTGGCCAAGTCCGCATGGCTCACATCTTTACTCTACAAGATGGCCGATTTCCATCTCTCCTCCAATGAATCTCTCTCTCTAGCCAATCTCCATATTGCCATCTGATCCCTTCTCTTTGTTTTCACACCCTTTATTTTTTATTATTTTTTTTTTTGAGACTAGGTCTCACTATTTTTGCCTGTGGAACCGCAGGCTCTCATTGCCCCAGGGTACCACAGACTCAAGCCATCCCCAGTCTCAGCTTCCCAGGTAGCTGGGATTACAGGCACGCGCCAGCACACCCAGCCATTTTTTTGGAACTAGGTCTCACTACAGGCCCCAGGTGGGACTCGAACCACGATCCCTAGCCCCGGTCGCTTCATAGGCTGAAGCTTACAGGCATGAGCCACCGTGCCCGGCTGTTTTCACACCCTTTATATACCCTGATTTCCTGCCTTCCAGGAACCACATCTCGACCATTCCACTTTTTCCTCCCTCCTACATCTCCCTGAAGGAAAATTCCAACTAAGGTCATTCTCACATTTTAGCATACCTGTCCTTAAAATCTGCAATCTTAAACAGGAGACAATGGGGGGAGGGGGGTAGCACACCCTATGAAAGTGACTATGACAAGTGCCTTGGTGGTGGGTATGGAGTGGTAAAACACATGTGAAGAGATGTGAACCTTTTCCCTTAAATTCATATACAGTTTTGTAATTCAACGTTACTTCAATAAGAAACAAACAGGATAAAAAAAGGGGGGGATTGTCCAAAATCAGACTCTCCCAAATCGACCATATAAAAAGAAGACATAGTGAGGTAAACTTTCCTTGATGTGGAATTGTCAGTACTTAGTGTCTTTTCCATAAACATATCCCTAACATGCATTGTTAACTGGTCAAAAAGAACACAGCTGCTTTTTGAACCCATAATTCTATTTTAACCTAGTTATCTCCTTAAAAAATAACATATCTTTAAATTCTCTTTTAAATTTTAGCTTAAGTTTTCAAAAATAGTTGCTCTTTGTTTCAGTTTGCAAAATTAATTTTGTATAGATAAGGGGCTTCTTGTGATAGCCATAGTTTAGACTGAATGCAAACACTATCCTTACACTGTTCTAGGACTTGAAAAATTATGTTATTTATGTTATTGGACACTTGTATCTAATACCCCCATACAAAAAAAGCTGGTAGAGAAAGAAATGGGGAGGCAGTGTGAACTCTCAGTCATCCTCCCCTTACTGAGCTTCAGCATTCTGTTCATTCCAGGAATCTACATGTCTCCCATCCAAACTCTTGCCTGACTTTTACCCTCTCATGTCAACCACCTTTTAATTTAATTAATTTGAAGTAACATTGGTTTACATCACAGTACAGATTATAATTTTAGGAAAAGAAGACAAACTACTGGGAGCAAATATCTTATATATGTTTTTAGACTAGATAGACTGAATGTGACTGAAACTTCTAAAATTACCAGAGTCCCACAAACACACTTTTAAATTAATTATTTTCTTATATCATTGCTCATTTTTGGCTGATATTTTATTCCTCCCCTCCAGCATAGTTCCCATAGTTCTCCCACCAACATGGCATCATGATCCTTCTCCCCCATTTCTTATGTCCTCCCCTGACCTGTTTTGACCCTCTTCCATAGTCTCCCCTATTGTATGCCTCAGGCTTATGGTCACTTTGCAAGTTTTGGCCCATAGGAAACATATTTACTAATTTTTTCTGAGAAGTCATTTAAAATTTTTTATTGAAACAAATATGGACTTTATGTTTGTTAGGATGCTACAAACTGCTAAGTTAATGAAAATGCACAAGGAGAATGTGCTAACAGGACACAGGACATCTTCCAGACACAAAGTGATACAGGGTGGTGATGCAGTTGAAAACTGAATAGGTGCCAAAATGCCCTGGTGGGCAGGGTCAGAGAGAACCATAAGAGAAAGCGGGAAGAGAGGGTGGAGATAAAAGGAAGGAAAAAAAGGAAAGGAGGAGACAAGAATGGTAGAGAGACAGGCCCACATGGCCTGGCCAGGAGAAACCCCCTGAAAAGTGAGCTGGAAGTGGCAAGGAGCCATGGTGACCAGTAGAAGAGTGGCCGGTGTGGAGAGTATGGCACTGTAGCAAGGTGGCATTGTGAGCTGATACCTGGAGATGATCAGGGATGTGGAAAGCTGATTTGTGTATCAGCAATTATGGAAGAAATTTGAAGAGCCTTGGAGAAGTGGAGCAGACTGGAACACTGAAGAAGTGAAGACATTGGAGAAGGACAGGACTTTGCAGTGCCTGCCAAGTGCCTGCACCATCTTAGACATGTGAATTTGGGACTTTTGGGACTGAAAATGCTGACTGGGGTAAGATAACTGGCCACTTGTGGTTTTGAGGACTTTTCATTTTCCTGGTTAATTTTTCTTGTTAATAAAACCTTGTTGTTCAAACTGCTTCTGAGTGGCAATTGCTATGCACAAGTGAAAAGGATCTGGTGAGGAAACCTGGGAAGCAGAAGCCTCATTTTAAAAAGTTTTTTTTCCTGTGCCTTGGTTGGTTGGCAGCTTCTGCCCCTTTTGACCTGATTTCAAAAGGACAAGAACACATGAGAGTTCAAGAGGGACCAACATCAGAAAATAGTCTCCTTTCCTCGCTCTGAGAAGTGGTTTCATTGGAAGAAAGGCTTCATTCCTCATTTCTCATGCTGAATAGGAAATGAGCATCAAGAATTTGCAAGTTCACAAGTTTTAACTTCCCAGTCACTCCATTTGCTGAGCTGCATTCTCATACTCTCCTTTTCACACACCCATTTCTGTCTTGGGATCTCTACTTGATTCCAAATGTGTAGTTTGAGGATGCTCAGTGGTCCAGTTTGACCAGGTGTTTTAAGGTTAGTGCAACCACACAGTTGATGAGAATGAAGCCAGTCTCCTGTGAAGAGTGATATGGCAAACAATACACAAATTTCACTCTAAGTTGTGGGGCAGGATGCTTTTATAGAAAACATTTATGAAACACCTCCTCTGTGCCTGACATTCTTCTAGGTTCTAAGAAGATAAGAGTGAACAAAACAGATTACATTCTTCCTCACAGGAAGCTTGTATTCCATGGTGGGACTGGGAGTGAGGTGGCATAGAGACAAGACAATAAGCAAGTCATCGATAAATATCTAATGAATCTGATGGATTTAAGCATTGTGAACAGATAATGACATGCCAGTAAATGGCCAGCCCCCAGCTTCTTGAGAAGAACGTGACTATTTCCATGATATAAGTACTTACAGCATGATCAATTTCATGTGATATCACCGAACTTGAGGTTAGAAGAGATGTGTTGGAAGAGAGGTCCACTATTCCAAGTACCTCTACCATACAGTTACAGGAGACAAAATAATCCTGAGTATAATATCATAACATATATGTTTTGAGGATTTATTGTCTTTGTTTCTAATATAATTCATTTAATTGTAAGTTGAATTGTTTCATTTTTAATAATGTTTTGTTTTATAACTAACTCAAAAGTTCTAGAAAATCCAACAATCAACTCTCACAAGCTGGTATAAGACAGATCAGGGATATTAGTGGTAGTAGAGAAAATAAAGCATTCTTAGGGTTAATACTGAGTTTCCTATAAGTGTATAACAAACCACCCACCCAAGACTTAGTGATTTTTCAGTAGGAACTTTTCTATTGTATCTCATAATTCTGAGGGTCAGATATTCTGCAATGTGACTGGGTAATCCTACTCAGTGACATCCACTGGTAATGGGACCAGTCCTGGGGTCCATGATGGCCTTGTTTAAGTGTGGAATTCCTTGGTGGGAATGACCAGAGGGCTGGGTTCAACTGAAACTTTTGACTGGAAAAGTCACTTATGACCACTTCCACAGGGTGGTCACAAGGAACCAAACACATGACCCCCAGAAAAACTGCTCAAGAGGCAGGAAGTGGAAGCTGCCAGTCTCTTAAGGCCTGGGTCTGGACAGTTCCAGCACCACATCTGCCATATTCTAATGCTCAAGAGAACCATAGACCCTTTCATGATGATTGAACAGAGACCAGCTTCTGAGGAGGAGGAGTTTCAAAGGATTTTTGACTATCTTTAATGAGTCACAGAAAGAGAATAGCAGTGGCGAAGGAGCGGTGTTATTTTTAAATATGGTGGTCAAGGAAGACTTTCCCATTAAGGTGATTTTCCCCTTTGAAAACCAAAGGCAAAAACAAAACAAAGCAAAAACAAAAAACCGAAGGCAGTACGGGGTGAGTTACTTGAACAAACAACGTTTTCAGCATGAAATTTGTGGCAGACAGCCCATGCTAACCCTCTCAGACCCTGCTCTGCCCTAAGGATATCGCAATGAAAAAGTTTGAGAAACACTAACTAGACAAATTTCTTCATTCCGTACGTGAAGGACTGAAGCCCAATACTGAAGGACAGTCATGCTAATTGGTAGCAGAATGTGACTTGAACTTGTTTCCAGATCTTCTGTTTAAATGCCCAGTGCATTATAACTACTCCAAGTTGTTTCTTATTTTTATAAAATTCTTTCTAAAACCAGACAGGCATGGTGGCACATGCCTGTAAGCGATAGCTTATGGAGTTGCAGCAGGGTCTGGGGGTCATGGTTCAAGTCCCGCCCGGGGCAACACATTGAGACCTAGTCCCCAAAAAAATAGCTGGGTCTGGTGGCACACTCCTGTAATCCTAGCTACCTAGGAAGCTGAAGTTGGGGATTGCTTGAGGCCCTGGTACCACGGACAATGTGAGCCTGTGGTTCCACAGGCAAAAATAGTGAGACCTAGTCTCAAAAAAAAAAAAAAATTCTTTCTAAAACCAGTGTCATCACATGGTTTAGCACTGACACCTTTCCATCTCAAACTACATACATTTTATATCATCAGTGAAAGTGTAGAGTTCTCAGGAGAGAGACTTACTTTATACTTCTTCAGGGTGCCTTCTACTGTACTGCAATTTACACATTGTACAAGCCACCTGGCTGAGTTAGGGAGTGTGCCTGGCCTGCCAAGTTGTACACAGTGGGGCAAGCCTGCATGCCCCAGAGAAACAGGTACCTTTTCCAGTGTAAGCAAAGGAGAAGCAAGTTGTTCCCTCTTACACAGTGCATATTGTATAAATGCAATGCCGGACACAGAAAAGGATTCTTGGAGGGGCAGGGATAGGGGTAGGGGTAAAGTAGAGAGAATGGAACATGCTAAATTATAGCTTTCAGATCCCTTTAAAAATTTGTTTTATGGGCATGTTTTGACTGTCTATTATCCAACAGACCACCCCAAACTTAGCAGAATGAACAACCATATTTGGGGCTCATAGATTCTGTGGATCAGGAATTTAGATAGGGCATACCAAAGGTGAATTGTCTCTATTTCAGGGTATCTGAAGTCTTGCCTTAAAAAAGCCATGTGTAGACTGGAATCATCTGAAAGTTTCTTTACTCACATGTCCTGTACCTAGACTGAAACGACTCAGAGGTCACCTCAGCTGGGACTCTCCGTAGCAGCAAAGCATATGGTCTCTCTGCATGAATTAGGTTGCCCACAGCATTGGTGCTGGCTCTAAGGAGAGGACCTCGAGGTGGGTGTCCAGAGAGCAAGTCTCCCGAGAGTCAGGCAGAAGCTGCATGACTCCTTGGCCTGACCTCACAAGGCACCTGGCATCACCTCTACCACATGTTACTAGCTGCAAAGGAGTCACTGTGACCATCTTGCACTCAAGGGCAGGGAAGTGAGCCCTGCCTCTTAAGGACAACATCTCAGACAAGCATTTGCTGCTAGGATGTGATCATCTTTGCAAAATGCAAGCTGCTGCAGTCTCTTCCATAACCCAATACCATGAAAGAGATGGATCATTCACTGAAGGAGTAAGACTCTCCTTCATGGAGGGATGCCCCCCTCCATGGTAATGATGATGGGTTAATGGGATGGGCTTCAGATGTACTACTTCTGAAGTCAGCACCTGAGTCATCAAAAGCCCATGTCTTTTAATTCTGCTGTGAGGGAGTTAGCTCAGGGTAAGCAACGTGGCAGCTGTACAAATGTACCAGCTGCTTTTCACCCTCAGTCTTGGTGGTTATGGCACCAGGAAATTCTCCAGACAAGGCTGACAACTTGAGGGTTTGCTTCTTTTTCAATTTGTGGGCCACCAACTAACTGTCAAAGTTACCAGGGCTCACACCACAGCCAGATGTTCTTAACAGATGTGCAAAGAAAGCAGTTCCCTTATTACATCTTTTCAAGTTGTCTGATGCATTAAGATGCCTTTTTTTAGTCTACAACAAGGTTGGACACCCCTGGCAAAGCAATTGTACTCATTTCCTCTATTTTAGTACACATGAAATAACCAGCTATGATCTCAAAACCCTTTTCGTCTTAACTAATTGGGTGGCCTTTTGCAGCTGGGCTATGGAAACCAAGGGAAGTTTCAAATTGAAGATAGACATATAATTTTTTAAAGCTCTGACATGCATTCCTCCCACCCCACCTCATGCCACTATTCCTCCCCATTAATATGACTTACTTGTTTGGCATCAGTAAAAAAGCAAGAAGGAGAAGAAATCACCACACATCGTTGGAAGCACATGAGAGTGATCCCTTCTATTTCTGCCTCATCAGTTCTACCTGGACTATGTTCCCAGAGAATTTGAGAAAAGCATAGTGAAATTATCATTGCACCAAAGAGAACCACCAAACAATACACAGCCCCCGTGATCTTGTTATTTTCCAGTTGTGTTGTGTGTGAGGAGAGTTGTCCTCATATCATTGAGGAGAGTTGTCCTCATATCAGATATGAAGTGTGAGGGAGCTGCAAACATACGCAATGGAGACATTCCTGGAGCAGCTGGAGTCCTGCTCTCTAAGGTGTTTTTTAAGTCCCTACCAACAATTCACCTTTACTATTCAATTTCAACACGAAAGGTCTCTGCTTAAAGTCTGCATTTAGTCATACTTCCCATCAAGATTTGCCAAAATGATGGCGGAAATAAGCCAAAAAGAAAAAGAGAAGTACAGGATGGTCTCACTTATATGATGGATATAGGGAAAATCAAACAAATAAATAAAGAAATGAAAACACACACACACACACACACAAAAAAAAAACAAAAACCATGGACACACC
>PVHY01015626.1:0-35599 GCA_004024945.1 Uropsilus gracilis | reverse complement strand
TTTTTTTTTTTTTTTTGAGACTAGGTCTCACTATTTTTGCCCATGGAACCGCAGGCTCTCATTGCCCGGGGTACCACAAACTCAAGCAATCCCCAGCCTCAGCTTCCCAGGTAGCTGGGATTACAGGCGCGCACCACCACGCCCAGCTATTTTTTGGAACTAGGTCTCGCTACAGGCCCCAGGCGGGACTCGAACCGCGATCCCTAGCCCTGGCCGCTTCATAGGCTGAAGCTTACAGGCACGAGCCACCGTGTCCGGCCCTTAAAACAACTCTTGATTGGCAGTAAAATTGGGGAAGATGGATAATTGGTGTCCTCAGATAACCCTAAAGTTTATATCTGCCTGATCTTTGGGCTCCCCACTTCCTGCCATTTTACCAGAAGTAGAGATTTTAGGTCAAGCGCTTGTATGCCATAGCCTTCTGTTTTTCTGATTATGCTTTGAAAATACAACCTAAGTAGGAAATGGGCGTAATAGAATCTCGACTTACCTATAAGCTGGACTTGCAATTACAGATGAAACAGTGATGGGAGGAAAAAAAAAACATTAATTCGCAATGGCCCATTTTCTGAATTTCTCAATGATTTAAAAAAATCCCAATATGACTAATTTCTTTTTATTTAAGTTTTTTTAATGTTTTTTTTTTCAAAAGACTCTTTTTTGTTGTTGTTGAGTCACAAGTGAGAGGGCTAATTCCCTGCATGTATTATCTCATTTGTGAACAAGAACATCAGGAACTCTTAAGTAGTTAGATCAAAGAGATAAATTGTCTTGTTGGGACTAGTGCAACAGTGAAGCTACCTGTGCTGAGATAAGAAGACACATGCCTCTCCCTCTAAACAAAAAACAGTTTAAGGCATAGATAACTGATAAAAGGGACGTGAAAAGGGTGAGAGGTCCAAGAAGGTAGAGGCAATCTTTTCAGCCAGACTGGGAAGCTAGAAGAACTTGGACTGTAGCGGACTTCCAGACCCATTGCTCCTTTTCTTTCATAATGGAAGGAAGGGGCTTCTAAAACTTTGAAAGATGCATTATCCTACTGGAAACCTCCGCTGTATATGATAGTTATTATTAGCCATGTCATGTCTGAAAAGTCCAAAGCTTTCCCTGTCACTGGCTTTCTCTGTTAAAAATTGTCTTTTTTCCTTCCCCTTCCCCATTTTTGCTTACGTTCCCTCTGGCAGGTCAATGAGGTAAGCAAGACCAACATTAATATCAGATACCAAGCTAACCCATCCACTGATACGACTAACCTCACCCGCATCCGTTACCATGTCTGAGCATCCGCTTTGTTGCCGTATAACCTCATCCTCCCGATATCCATCTGCTGAGCCAGGCTCTTCGCTATTGGCATCTAGTCATGAAACAAGAGTAGGCATGGAATGTTCCCTACAGGTCCAGTCCTTGAGCTGTCAGCACCAGATAACTCTTCTTCCCTTAACGCACTGATGTGAGAGCGCTGTTGCGAACCTCTTTCATTGATGGGGTGGGGGAGGGGGGAGTCGTGGGAGAAGTAATTGCTCTTTGATCTGCATGTTCCTGGTTTGCCAAGGCCAAGCATCGGTGGCAGTCCCTGCCAGGCTCATGGTCTTGTGTATTCAGTTACGCAGCTCCTTCAAGCAAGCTTTCGGGAAGAAGAAGTCCCCCAAGTCGGCATCCTCACATTCAGACATTGAGGAGATGACAGACTCTTCTTTGCCTTCCTCACCCAAGTTACCACACAATGGCTCTGCAGGCTCCACGCCTCTGCTGAGGACCTCCCACTCCAACTCTCTGTAAGTCTGGCTGCTGGGTTCAGAGGACATCTGGGACCCCCAGGAGCCCTCTCAAATAGGAATGGCCAGGAGCCCTAAGATAGCTTATATGCTCCTTTGAGTTCCTTTCTCTTTTGCTTTCATGGGACTGTACTACTCTTTGTGTGTTGGAACTAGGGAGATGGAAAGAGAAATGGAACTTGGATTTTCATCCTGGTGTTTGTGTGCTGGTCTTGGGCAAGTTGCTTAGTGTCTCTGTGATTTCTGCTTGGTTTGCTTTATTGGGGTAATAGTTGGTATGTAATTATCCTAGCCTAAGGAGTGAATGAAATTAATGGATATGATAGAGCTGCAGTCATCTTGCTGGGGGTGGGGGAGGGAGGTGGGTATAGGTGATCAGTGATAGCAGCAATTTTTGCTGAAATTATGGTTCTTGGATTTGCACTTTTCTTCTTTGATCAGAATTTGGTGTTGACTCTCTTTGAGTCAACAGAACTCAAATTGTAAAGAGCACAGAGAAGCCCCAGAAGAGTTCACAGCTCAGACCTGGATGAAATGCGTGTCTCCTCTTCCCACAGTCCACCAAGCAGGACTCAGAGCCATACCATCTTCAAG
Source organism: Uropsilus gracilis (assembly GCA_004024945.1). Lineage (NCBI taxonomy): Eukaryota > Metazoa > Chordata > Mammalia > Eulipotyphla > Talpidae > Uropsilus > Uropsilus gracilis. Next base: position 33,230 of record PVHY01015626.1, on the reverse strand, counting down.
GGAAGGGATGGTATTGGTGCATCTAGGAGGAAAAGGAAAGGATGGTGGTGGACATGTGGTAGCTTCTACCACCCAGTCTCAATGTGTGCAAGTTGCCTTCTTGACTCTGGAAATAAGCAGCACAAGTAATGTCAGGTGGAAGCAGCTTGGTGTGCATGAGAAAGAAAAAGATGGCCAGTGAGGCTGCCATGTGGCAGGCAGATCAGAGAGTGGTGGGAGGGGAGTCTGGGAAGAGGTGAGACCTTGAAGTTGGAGTGAATTTGCCTCTCATTTTGTGCAGAGGTTACAGAGTCAAGCAGAGAGGAGATCTGAGTAAAAGTTTCACATCAATCTATCTGTTCTTTGTGTGGGTAAGGAATACTGGGAGCAAGAGTAGAGGAATACTAGGTATTCCTGATGGTGAGTGCTTGATAGATTTGCAACTTGAGTCCCTGGGTGTGTCTTTCTGGGGTGGGTGGGGATGAGAGTTCTACTTCTACCATGTGAAGTTTGAGATGTCAACTGGTCGGAGATTCCTAGGGGTGCAGACTTAGGCACTGTGGGCACAGAGGTGAAACTGAAAGCTGGAGAACTGGAGGGATTCTCCTAGAGGGTGAATGAGAGAGAGAGAGAAGAGCCCATGACTCTGGAGCTCTGCTACTTGTTTCAGAAAGAAAAGGTAGAGCAGCCAGCAAGGTAGGAAGAAACTCGGAAGCAGAGAGAGGAAACTTTGGGGGAGAGAGTAGCAACAGGGCCAAGTGCTGCTGGGCAGCCAAGTCCAATGGAGAGAGGTGTGGTGTGCCCTGCTGTATACAACTCCCAGCAACCATAGCAAGAACTCTCCCTCCAAACCGCTTTCCCCGTGGGGATTGGGTGGGGCAGACTTTTGGCTCCTCAGCCCTTCTCTGACATTCCACAACATCTATGGACACTGGAGATGTTTGTTTTTGGTCTAGTTTTCCAAAGGGTGGGCAGAGAGCAAATGCTTATTTCCAACCTTGAAGGGTTTGTAAGAATGTGCAAATCTAGATGTGAGGGGGAGTTCAAAGAAGAAACTAAAGGCAACCGAATCAGACTCAAAAAAAAAAAAAAAAAACCCTACCCCGTGGGCGAAAGGAATGGCCATGTGGGGAGGCAGCATTTCCCACACTCATGGCGTTTAAAATTAGGTATGCCTCCAGCCCTGCCTGCTGGACTGGACAACAGGAATCCGTCGGGATAGCGTGTTAGGGACCTGGTAGGAAAAATCCACATCAGGTTGCTTTAGAACATTCTCTACAAAGCAGACAAGTAGATGGTGCTACTGGATACAGTTGAGTAACAGGACTCTAACCAGACCTACCAGGTGTCATCCTGATCCTTTGTGATGGACATGTTCATCTCTCTATGCCTCTGCTTCCCGTGCTTAGTGGAGATAGTTATGGCAACTCTTCCTGGATTTACAAAGTCAATGAGACAGTGTATTTCAGGTGCCCAGAGCATTTGCCCTTGTGTTCACTAAGCAGCCATTCCATGTTAATCAGCATGAACAGATACTAGAAGTGAAGCTAAGGGTCCCAGCCCTGGGAGAGCAAGCAGTCATGCAGAAGGTAACTTGCTGTGTGCGGTCACATGTTGGTGACATACAATCCAGCACAAGAAGGGACCAAGGGAGCAGGCTGTCTTGGGCAGCAGGAGAGAGGCCAGCATCAGCTCTCTGTTGTAGGACATGCCTTTCATGTGGACCTACGCTTGCTGTTTCTAAGAACTGGCTGATCTGGAGGGAGCACAGCTGGGTCTTATTCTCTCAGTGCAGTGACTCCCAACATAAACGCTCTTCATTTCGGTTGGCTTTCCCTTTGTAAAATCATCACTTAGCCAGCCTTGACAAAGTAAACCTTGTGATATACTTCACAAAGTATGTTTCTTGCTGAGAAAGCTTTCTGGGGAAAAGGCACGGTGTGAAGGACACTGGAACTGAATGTCCTGCAGTAGAGTGCCGGGCAGAGCAGAGGGCCAGTGTGAACCGAAGCAGCTCTTCTCTGCAATGAAATAGAGCTTTCAAGACCTGTGCAGGGCACAGTTTGGCTAAGACCTGAGTGTCAGAATGGAATTTTCGTTTGACTTTGCACTCCATTTACACCAGGAGAGCATGGTCCTCTCTCTCAAGAAAGAATCAGTTTTTGCAAGCCTTGCCTGCAAACCTTCCAACCTCCCCCCCCCCCACACCAAAAAAAAAGTATGACTATAGAGTTAAAGCTTCGAAACCACAGATTACTCAGAGCCCAGAAAGCCAGGGGACCCAGGAAGGGGAGGGAGAGTGTGATCTGAATTCTGAAGGCAATTCTGTGTCTCTATCCTTTTTAGTCCCAAATGTTGTACCCATTTTCTTAAAGGTGGAAGATGGGAATAAGCCTAACATCCTTAGGAATCCATGGCAGCTCTCAGAAGAATTTGAAGTAGAGAAGCTTCCTTGACTGCTGACAAATCTTAAAGCTAGGAGGTGGTTTTACTTTCTCTGTAGCTCTCAAATCACTACAGTTCAGACTCAGGTCAAGAAAATAGCAACAGAAAATTTTGGCTGTTCAGGTGTTACATTTTTTTCCTCTTTCCCTTTGTCCCTGAAATACAATCATATCTCTTTCAGCAGTTAGAAATGGTTTTCCTTTGGCAATTAACATTTCCACACCCTCCACCAGTTTTACAGGTCAGGTTTTGTTTGGCCTTAAATCTATAGTTGGGTCTTGGGGAACAGGCTTGTGTGATTATTTCTGCGGTGACATACTCACCCTGTCTTTCAGAAATAATCAGCTTCAGTTCTGTAACTTAATGAACTTGGGGGGTGGAGGGGGTGGTAGGTGGAGAGGGTAGTATGGGGAACCTTTCCTTTTTTTTTTTTTTCCTTCCTTCACTCCAAGAAATGTCAAAGCATTCTATTCTGTATTATTTTTGCCCCAGACCTTATGATCTTTGAAAGAACCGAGCTTTTTCCTGAGTAAGACTTTTTTAGAATGATCATTCATCATGGCTATGATCTCCCACTTTGTTCTGACTTGCCAGGTAATGGAAGAGCGAGTCAAACCAATCAAATAAGGACCCTGGCCTTGAACAGACCACCTCTTAAGAAAGAGAGGAGCCGGGCACGGTGGCTCGTGCTTGTAAGCTTCAGCCTATGAAGCGGCAGGGGCTAGGGATCGCGGTTCGAGTTCCGCCTGGGGCCCGTAGTGAGACCTAGTTCCAAAAAAATAGCTGGGCATGGTGGTGCGTGCCTGTAATCCCAGCTACCTGGGAAGCTGAGGCTGGGGACTGCTTGAGTCTGTGGTACCCCGGGCAACGAGAGCCTGCGGTTCCACAGACAAAAATAGCAAGACCTAGTCTCAAAATAAATAAATAAATAAATAAATAAAAAAGAAAAAAGAAAGAAAAAAAAGAAAGAGAGACTCCATAGGACCTCGATGTTTCCTTGTTTCGGTTCTCGCTGGGAAACCTAGTCAGCCCCCAACCTTGCTAGAGGGTTTTCAGATAACACTTGATTTCCACATCAAATCAGCCTTTCTGATCTCTTGCTACCTGAAAATATTCCTCTCCATTGCCATGAGCTTTGTAAGCAGTGTGGGCCATGAGAGGAAAATGTTGCTCTTGTTAGATATTTTTAGAGGAACTGGTTTTAGAATGGAACCAGACTTTCCACCTATAGCTTAAGGGTTCTTCCCCCCTTGCTGACAAATAAAAATAACCCCTCCATTGTCTGATCTTAAAGTATCTGAACTTTAAAATATACAGCTGACCTTGCTTCTCAGAGCAGGTTTAGATCAAGGGCTTCATGGTGTCATGAGAGGAGCCCAGCTGTGTACACATCTGAGGGGCGTTCAAACCCCAAAGGTCTTGCTACTCCCTTTTCTCAGCTCCTGTTCCCAGGTTTTTGGAATCTTACTGAAAGCCACACCAAAGTCATGTTGATTGCCAATGTTCTGCAAAAAGAAAGAGCTGGAGAAGTGATAAAATCTGCATTTAAGGTGCTTTGAGGTTGTCACCTCCAGGAAGCACAGGGCAGCTGCTTTTACAGGGTTACTGCTGAACAAAACCAGAGACTGACATGGGCCAGACCTTAGTGGGGATGCAAAGGAGGTGAGCTCAGAGTTGCTTTCTTCAGCACCACTTCTCTTTCTCTAGAATTTCAGAGTGCATGGACAGTGAAGCTGAGACAGTCATGCAGCTCCGAAACGAGCTGAGAGACAAAGAGATGAAGCTGACAGACATCCGCCTAGAGGCCCTTAGCTCTGCCCACCAGCTTGACCAGCTCCGGGAAGCCATGAACAGGATGCAGGTGAGACCCCAGGAGTTTACACTGAACCCAAGGCTGCTGAGAAAGGAGTACCAGGAGGCTGGTCTCGCATGCCCCAAATGCACATCAGAACCTGGTGACATCTCTACTTCCCAAATCTCTTTCTTTATGCAGCCCCTCCTAGAGATGGTGCAAAGAACTTTCTTTCCCAACCACAAGAGTAGCCATGCCCTTTTGCATAAGACTTTAGTGACTCTGCCATTAACCTCTTGCATGTGGCACAAACTCCTTCACCTAGCCTTTAAGGTGAAGTGAAAGGTTCCTTTTCATTCTTTTTTTTTTTGAGACTAGGTCTCACTTTTTTTGCCTGTGGAACCGCAGGCTCACGTTGCCTGGGGTACCACAGACTCAAGCAATCTCCAGCCTCAGCTTCCCAGGTAGCTGGGATTACAGATGCGTGCCACCACACCCAGCTATATTTTTTTTGGAACTAGGTCTCGCTACGTGCCCCTAGCGGGACTCGAACCTCGATCCCTGGTCCCAGCTGTGACTTCCTAGGCTGCTGCTTACAGGCATGCGCCACCATGCGTGGCTTTTTTTTTTTTGAGACTAGGTCTCACTATGTTGCCAAGTTGCCCAGGGTACCATGGACTCAAGTGATCCCCAGCCTCAACCTCCCAGGTTGCTGGGATTACAGGCACCCACCACAACACCCAGCTGGTTTTTCAAGGCCAGATCTCCCTATGTTGCCTGGGGTAGTCTCAAACCCATGAACTCAAGCAATTCCAAACCTCTTGCATCTGAGCCCTTGAACAAAAGGCGCATGCCACCACACCTAGCTTCCTTTTCATTCTTTATCTCCCAATCACCCCTCCCCAGTTGTACTTTATAGATTCTTCTCACCAGCCAGAGAGAGCCACTGGCTGCTCCCTTTGCATGTCCTAGGAATTTTTTTTATAACCACCCTGGCCCCTAGGATAGCCTTCTGCTTCTCTACATCAGATTCCCTCTCAAAGCTCAGCCTAATGCCTTTTCTGTACAGTCCTGCAGCTAGAAGAGTTAGTGCCCTGCTCTGAATTCTTAGAAATGTGCTCTTATAGCCCTTCTTACCTTCTGCCACGAGTGAAGGCATTTGGGTCTTCGGAGCTATTCTTTTTTGCATTCCTTTCTCTAGATACAGCCTCAGTGCTTCACCATCATAGGGACTTCCTAAACAACCACAGAATGTTGTCCACTGTGGGTTCTGCTAAATAAGACCTCACCAGAGAACAGTGCTTCCGAAGGGGAGTTCTGTGGGACACACGTTCCATGAGAACCCGGTGGAAGGAAACTACCTTGATCAAATTGGTAAATGTTGCCCACTCTCAAGTCTCAGTGCAAAGCAGCTCATCAAAAGTTTTGAAAAGTCCTGCAGTAAAGAAACCCATCAAACCCAGAGTTTCCCAGACTTCCTAGAGTCTAAGACTGTTTCATTTACCCCTTGGGCAGCCGACCCTGGGAAATAATTCTGAGATCCTTTCAAAGGGCAGCTCTCTGAAGGGGAGCCCTCCCCTGCTCAACAGGTCTCGTGGCTACATTGAAGGCACCACTGACTCTCACAGCATGGCTGGCATCTCACAGCACGGCTGGGATCCTGGCAGAGAACCCTCCAGAAAAGTCTTGTTCATATTACATTCATCTGCTAAGTGGGCTTCTCCTTTACATATTACAGAGTGAAATAGAGAAGCTGAAGGCGGAGAATGACCGGCTGAAGTCAGAATCCCAAGGCAGTGGGTGCAGCCGGGCACCCTCCCAGGTGTCCCTCTCTGCCTCCCCGAGGCAGTCCCTCGGCCTCTCCCAGCACAGCCTGAACCTCACAGAGTCAACCAGCCTGGGTGAGTGACATCACAGGATGGGGACAGGCAGGGCAGCAGCTGGTACTCCCGTCTCCAAGCGAGAGCCCCAGGATAAGCAGATGGACAGATCAAATGGAGAGCCAACAGGCGCGTGTGCACTTGGGGAGTGTGTGTGTCTGGGTGTGCGTCTGCTACCAACATGAACCCAGCCGTTAGACCGCTGTCATGCTTTTCTCCAGTGCCCGATATCCCCAGGCCACGAGCTTGGATCTCACCACCATGCTGAATTCTGTTTGATCCATTTTAAGAGGCTGACCTGCAAGCTGAATGCGGCGTACCCCATAATAGCAGCTCCCCATTGGGCGATGCCTTGGCCTATGATCGTCCTGCCCTCAGAATGGATTCCAGGCTGGCGCAACCATTAACAAACATGATCTAGGTTTTCTTTGTAAGCATACTGAGGCTGACGCTGTGATTTTTTTTATCCATGATGCTGCTGTTGCTATTGTTTTGGTTGAGTCTCTCCCTCGCTCTTCCATCTGGCAAGGTACATTGTCAGCCTGCTGGTGCCTTGGTTGGTCCACCATTGGTTTCTGTGGTTGCATTCTCCATTCTGCCCTCTCTCCCCTACCCGTGCCCACCCCACTCCTGTTCCCCCTCACCCCGACACCTGGTTTGTCCCGCTGTGCCAACAAGCAGCGGGGGTGTCAGGAAGCCAGCTTTGCTGTCCCCTTGTGCCTAAGGCTGTTGATGTTTTCCATTCGCAGACATGTTGCTGGATGACACTGGTGAATGCTCGGCTCGGAAGGAAGGAGGCAGGCATGTTAAGATAGTTGTCAGCTTTCAGGAGGAAATGAAGTGGAAGGAGGTTAGTTGGATCCCTTTCCCTGCTCTGCCTGTCCCTTCCCCAGGTAGAAGTACCTAGTGTAGTGTTTTCATCTAAAACTGTGGCACCTCTGCGCCTGAGGTGACTCAGAAGAGCCACGTATGCTTTCCTTAACGAACCAAAATCCCTGGCAGCATTTTGATACAATTAGAGTAGGCAAGCGGTCCTTCCCCCTCTCTCGTGTTGGGAAAGTCTAATAAGGACCATTAAAAGCGGTCCCATGTTGTGCTTTCATGTAACTAATTAAACACTAACAGCAGTCAGAAATGGCTTTTCTGAATTTAATAAAGTCCTAAACCACTTCAAAGGCAGCCACGCACATTTAGCACAGGAGATACAGAAATAGACCAGAAGCATGGCGCTACGCAGTCAGCAAGGCTGCTGGCGAGGGGGGAAGCCAGGGCTGCAAGGCCAAGGTTGCCCGAGTAGGGAGCACACGGGTGGCTCGGGGTGAAGTGGGTGGGTCACCCTAACTCCCTCAGCCAAGGCAATTGAGTTTTCTGAAAAGTTTCTGTTACCTTTCAGAGTCTTTCAGCATCATTCCCACTCCCCCTTTGGCCCCCAGAGAGTATTTGGGGTTAACCATCAAAGTTGACCGTCATAGTTAATTTCAGTCAGTGGCAAGATTCAAAGGCTCCTGTGAAAGACCACCTCTCAAATAAGAAAAAAGACCTCAGGAGTCACTATCCCAAGTCCCCTTGAGTGTTCTGTTACTTTTCAAGTTCCAGCCAGCATGTTATGCTAGCCCCAAGACATTTAGGGAACCCCCAGCAGCCACCAGAGCCATGTCTGAAGCCAGACTGTTCTGCCAGGATTGCTACCCTGTGGCTGGCTCTGTTGTCTCATTGACGGGGACAGGCCCAGGAGTTTGGAATTGCTAAGGAATTTCAGCATCCTCTAGCTTAGAAAGATCTAATAAGTAGCTCCATTTGCAGCACTCTGCTAACGGAGCAATGGGCTCTCAGGGGAAATTCATCCTTACAGCATTTTTTTAGTACATACCTATGAGTGCTTGTTATTCTAGTGACCGTAGCATGGACAGAAGAGCTTAAACATTTTATGAAAGTTTATGAATCAGTTGTAATCCATGTACCACTGTAGGTCCCCACAGCATCCATATGAGGTTATTTCACCAGCAAGGCAAGTGGTAGGGCCAGGCCATCTCATTGTGAGATTGGTGCTCTTCTCTCTGTTAATTTTGCTGAACTGCCAGGTACACTCCACTCCCACTACCCTCTCCTAATTCTACATCCTTGTGAGCATGTAAAATTGTCCCATTACAACATAATGGAACTTTCTATTAACTTTCCTCTAACCAATGCTATCATTTAGCCCCCCCACTATGCAGATCCCTGTGGGCACAATGCAAAAGGAACAGAAAAAGATTTTTTTGTGAACTTCCCAGCATTTTACTAGCTTCCTGAATTGAGCACCTTTTAATTAGAAGAAAAACCATAACATTAAAAAGGAAAACAAAAAAACAAACAAAAAAAAACCACCAAGAACCATATCTCTTCTGCAGTTATTAAAGGGCCAGAAAGGAGACAGAATTAACATACAAATAAGACATATACCTAAAAATACACATTATTGTGTATACAGAATTGGTGAAGCAGTGTGAACTCAAATCAGTGGGTAGATCATTGAAGACTTCCTGGAAGAGGTGAGTTTTTAAGTGAGGTTTGAAAAGGGAGAGATGATAGGAGAGAGGAGAGCACTCCAAGAGAAGAATGTATGAGCCATGCACTAAATTAGGTACACAATAAAAGGTCTTAGATTCCAAGAGGAGGTCCTCTTTTCTGACCTACAGATAATTGTTTTAGCAATAGAGCAAGGAAAGTTTTTAAGACTATTGCATTCAAATTAAGTGGTACCTGGTTTTAAACAAATAGGACTTTTAATCCCCTTTGAAATCATAGGTGGAATTCTGAGACAATCTGAGTCCTTGCTAAGCTGTCAGAAGAGATTCATCTGTTTTTCATCTGCATACATTTCCTTACCCTTAGGATTCCAGACCACACCTCTTTCTTATTGGCTGCATTGGAGTCAGTGGCAAAACGAAGTGGGATGTGCTCGATGGGGTGGTTAGACGGCTGTTCAAAGTAAGTGTCTCTGGCAGGTGGCTGCTGCAAATAATATGCTTGAGGTGGGCCAGTGGGGGAGGGGAGGGCAGAGTGGCTTGTGACCTGAAGCTGGCCCTTTCTTGGGCCCATCCCTTCTCCCACATCCTTATATTGTTGTGACTTATCCCCTGACCCTGAAGAGGATGGTAAGAGCAGATATGGTTGGCCAGTCTGTCTGGCAGTGGCTGGCCAACTCAGTGAGAGTCATTTCCTGCACTTAAGTCTCTTGTGGTGAAATCACCAATGTTCAGATTCTCTCTTCACCTTGGAATTCTGTTGAATGCATTTTGGAATGTGTGATCTGGCTGGAGCTAAGACATCACCTTTCCACCCTTCATTTTGGTGGATTTGATTTGACTTGTCCATCATCCTGTGCCAAGTCTGTGCTTTGTGCTACAAGGGATACTAACATCTGAACATTGACCACCATGAAGGGTGTTAATGTGCTCTTCTGTTCTCTCCCATCGTATCATAGGCGAGGTGTTTGGCACAGGAAAAACAACTGATGAGTTTTGGGCTGAACGTTAAAACACAAGGTCGTTTGAAAGAAATTTTTTGGCACATTTCCTCTATTGACCTGAAGAAAGTTAACAGCCATCAGTGTGCATTAATCACATCCTCTAAGTGATAATAACCCACTTTTTTGTGTGTGCCAGAGACCATCCCAAGCCCTATCTTTCCATTAATGCATTTTCAACCCCCGAAGAAGGTCCTATTTTGTTCCCATGTAAAGGTGAAGAAAATGAGACCTAGATTGGGCCCCTTGCCTGATGTCATAGACCTGGAGTTCAATCGTATTCTGGTTGAGCTGGTCTGACTTCAAAACCTGACATAAGGAGTACACTCTAGTCCCCTTCTCCTATCTAGATTCAAAGAAAATCCTGTTCTTCGACTGAAGATTGGTTCCCATCTTGGCAGGCCAGCCCCTGAAACACTTGGGCAGGCATGGCCTACTGAGGCCAAACCTCTGCCTCTGCTGATGGGTAGCTGAAACATTCTTGGGTTTGAAAAGTAACAGTTTGGGCTGCAGACAGCCTGTGGTGCATCTTAGGGGAGAAAGCAAAGTCTCTGGAGACAGAGGCCTGTTGCTGGGATTCCACTTCAGTCACCGACCTGCCATCTCCCAGTCCAGGGACCTTCGTTCCAGTCTCCTGACTTAACCCTTTTTGCTCAGTCATGTCAAAGGTTACACCACCAAATCAGGCAGTTTTCCTTTTTTAAAGATCCAGAGCTGCTTTTTTCTTGCAGCTCTGGGTTTTCCCTTTTTATCATCAGTGTGATACTGGCTTTTACTCTATAGAAGGGGCAGGTGGAGAAATTTCATACCAGAATTACCTTTTCATGAAATCCCCACACCATTCCCAGGTCCTGATGTCTGCGGGGCATCAGTCTAACCTTTCCGTGCTTCGTTCATCCAGACTAAACGGTCACAATCCTGGTAGGGCTTTTTGTTTCCCCAGCGCTAACCAAATAAATCTGTCTTTTCAGAGGCCTATGATAGGAGGGCATCATTCCCAGAGAAAGTTAGCTCTTCTCCCCCCAACTGCCGACCCCAGTTCCATAGTTCAATTTCAGCTCAGGCATCTGCCAAGAAAGACGAGCTGATCATAAATCACCCACTGAAAGCATGAACCACGGGCAGATTGTGGCCACATCTTTGATGGGGGTCTTTATTTTTTTTTCCAGGAATACATCATTCATGTCGACCCGGTGAGTCAGCTAGGGTTGAATTCGGATAGTGTTCTCGGCTATAGCATTGGGGAAATCAAGCGCAGCAACGCATCCGAGACACCCGAGCTGCTTCCCTGTGGCTATCTGGTGGGGGAGAACACCACCATCTCTGTGACCGTCAAAGGTAACTCAGCCTCCGTGGTGGCCAGCGCTTTCAGGAACTGCAGTTTTAGGAGTTGGCCTAAAGACACTGTGGCCTTGATTTTGTTTGGGCAGATATATGAAGTGGGGGGGGAGTGATTTCCCCCCCCTTGAACCACAGTCATTCTTATCTAAGCAAGTTAAACGGTCTACATTTTCAGCCACCCTAGGAAGCAATTTAAATTTATTGCTGAAATGACCTAACAAAAGGTCCCATTAGCCTGATGACTCTGAGATGATGGAATCTTAATAACTGTGAAAACCAGGTTCTACCAATAAGGATGAATTACTCTCGCCAGCAAGTCTTGGACACAGTCCCATTCTACAGATGGGGAAACCACAGTTTGCTGTGGGCTGGAGGGGAGTCACTCCAAGCACCCTATTGAAACTGCTGGAGCCCTTGCCCACGCATGGTAGGGCCAGAACTTCTGATTGCCTCATACCTGGAGGTGTGAACCCACCAGGCCAGAAGAGAGAAAAACAAAGTTGTGTGGCCAAATCTGAGAAATGCATCACTACTGCTATTTGGCTTTGGGGGCAGGGGCAGTGAGCATGTACTAGTACAGTTAAGGCTCTGACCTTTACTAGCGAACTCCTGCCATTTAAAAGGCTATTTCATCCAGCTGGACACAAATTTATTTGACACTCAAGCTCCCCGCCTTTTAATATTTTATAAACCACCCAAGTGAGGAATAGACTTTAGTAAACCATAGAGTTTCAATCTTTAGGTTGTCCCTTTGGGTTTCTCACTTCCCTGAAGGCAGTGTCTGATTGCAGGTTTAAAAGTGCAGTTTCAGAGTGGCTTTATCTCCCAGTGGAAGGTTCTCCAAAAAACTCCCATCGACCCCCATCAGCAGGAATTGGTACCTTGCCCTGCTGGTGACAGCAGAACCTCATGACTTGAGTGTCACATGCCTTATCTGCTGGCAAGTGAAGCAGCACAGTGGCTTCCGCAGCAAGTGACATACCAACCCCAAACCAGCTTAGCAGAAAAGGAAATGTGTAAGCTCAGACCTGGGGAATCCAGAAGTAGGCTTCAAACACCACTGGATCCAGGTGCTTCAGCAATGTCAGCAGGACCAGACCTACCTCAGCTCTGCTCAGCCAGCCCCACTTGGCTTATTTTTTGAGCTCTCAGCCTAAGGCCCATGAGGTGTTCGCCCCGTTCATCCTGTGAATGTAGGGACACAAAAGCAAAAGAATGTCTTTCTGGAAAAGTGTGGTAAAGAATTCCCAGAGGCCGTTTTGGCCTACCTGCATCTCCAGATCAGCCATTATGCCACTGCCTGGGGTACTATGGACTCAAGCGATCTCCAACCTCAGCTTCCCAGGTAGCTGGGATTACAGGCGTGCGCCACCACGCCCAGCTATTTTTTGGGACTAGGTCTTGCTATGTTGCCCTGGGTGGGTCTCGAACCCACAAACTCAAGCAATTCCTAGTCCTGGCCTCACTCCATAGGCTGCAATTAAAGGCATGTGCCACCACCGTGCCCAGCCCAAGAGGTTGATCCTTAACCCAGGTTGATCACAAGCCCCTGATTTAGAGGTGAAGGTACAAGGTTAACCTCCACTTGAAGACTTGGAATTAGCCTCCCATGAGGAAGAAACATTCTATACATTGTTACCCTAATAAACATAATACAGTAAAATTGTAAAAAGGAACGAAAGAGCGCTCCACCAGGAAAAGAAAGAAAAGTTTCCAGGAAGCCTCTTATATATTGGACTCCAGGTGTGTTCCCCCACACTGGTGAGCATGTATTGTCAGGACAGGTGAGCCTTATGCCATGCTCTAAGGGGTAAAAGGAGCAACTCCACTGAGTCCAGAGTAAACCTCTGCAGAAACAGTGGCAAGATTATCTACCTCGCCAGACATGGTGGCGTGCACCTGTAATCCAAGTGCTGGGAGGCAAGCGGCCCGGGACTGCTTGAGTTCGTGGGGTTGAGACTACCCCGGGCAACATAGCGAGATCTAGTCTCAATAAAAACCAAAGCAAAACAACAATAACAAAAGATTCTCTACCTCTGGGAGAATAGGCCACCACACCATGGAGCCTGATGCATTGCCGCTGTTGCACCTCAGGATAGTTTCACAGAATGTTTGTTTGTTTGTTTGTTTGTTTGTTTGTTTGTTGAGGTATTGGTTTGCAACACAGCATGCGAAGAGCACTTATTCAGGTGTATGGTGCCACAGAACACCCGCCACCAAAGCACTGGTAGTCCTCCACCAAGCCCTGATTTATTTTTAAAGTAATACGTGACTCTCTGTCAACCTGTAGTGAGTGAAACTTCAGGCCTTCAGGGAACTCAGATCCACTCAAGGGTTTAAGCTGAAAGAAACCTATGAGCTGCAACAAGCTCATGTCTGTGACACTGCGGGTTCAAGACCCACCCAGGGCAACATAGCAAGACCTAGGGGATGTGACCAGATGGACTCAGAAGAGAATTTGTTTGCAAAGTATTCGCTCCCAGGGGGTTTATAGCAAAAAAGAAAGAGCAACATACCTGCAGTGTTCCCTCCAAAGTCATCATTAAACCCAGACTAGAAACCCTACTCTTTACTTTGAGTGGAAACTTGAGCCACTGTAGGTTATATAGTACCTGGAAAATGTTATAAGCTTATACCCATTAGAACATTTGGGAATTTTCATCATGGTCCTTCTGGAACATTCTGCACTTTAGAACCATTCTTGGTCATAGGAGTGTTAGCAATAAGCATAAATGCATTGGGGGGAAGGGCTCTGTTTGCAGAAAATAATTACACGGAAGGAAGATACTATTTTAAAATGGAATGAATGGTCTTTCATTTAAATTTTACCTCTGTAGACTGGTTTTCTTAAGGTGAGGTTTTAACAGAGTATCTTTAGATTCTAGACAACTAATCTTGGCAATGTTATCAACAAAATAACTCTTTTAAAGCCAACAACCTGGCCTGATGTCATTGTCCCTCCTGTCCAGTCAGGAAGAGGGAAAGACAAATAGCCTCTTAATGTTGCTGAGACACAAAGTAGTGTTCCCACCCCCAAATCAAAGAGTCCCCATTCCAGTGTCCCCAGTTTATAGTTAGAAGTTGTTACCTTCATGGCACCTCTTTATATGAGCACTGTGGCATCTGGTACACAGGAGGGATCAGGGTGAGGAGGCTGCCCCAGGGTCCTGGCAAGCTGAGGAGACTCAGGTTAGGGAAAGCACGTTTGGAATAGCTAATCCAAACTGGTAGTAGAACCCAGAGTCTTAGGGATTCTCTGCAGGACAGACTGAGAACCCAGACATTAAAAGTGAGTCTGAGAGGATGTCAGTCAAGTCAGGAACCAGGACACACTGTGCCAACAGGCAGCGACCAGGACATACAGTGCCAGTGGGCAGGGGGAAGCAGCAGCCAGCTCTCAGCCTCCTGTGCCTGGTGGCCAGGGGTTTTCAATGAGCGGACTGCAGAGGAAAGGGGTAACCTCAGAAGTCAGTTCCACTTAGAGAGCTGCCCTTTCTGCAAAGCCACTGCCATTTCCTGCCTCTTCAATTCAGGCCTCGCTGAAAACAGCCTGGATTCTCTGGTGTTTGAGTCCCTGATCCCCAAGCCCATCCTGCAGCGCTACGTCTCCCTGCTGGTGGAACACAGGCGGATCATCCTTTCTGGCCCCAGTGGCACCGGGAAAACCTACCTGGCCAATCGGCTCTCGGAGTACCTGGTACTTCGGGAGGGACGGGAGCTGACAGATGGGGTCATCGCCACCTTCAACGTGGATCACAAGTCCAGCAAGGTGAGGTGGTCATTTGGAGGCTGCTGCCTAGCCTGGGGTCACCCTTTGGCCCTATCAGAACTGTTGCTGCCACTGTCATCCCTAGAATGACAGGGGAAAATAGGATCCCATGGGAAAGTGGCATTTCCTATAATGTCTCAGTGATTATGAAAGGCCAGTAAAGGAAGCAGGATGGAGCTATCAGGATGACTTTGACCCAAAACTTGCCAGCAAGAAGTTCTATCAGTGAATCTTGTTCATCTGTTATGGCCCCACTGTGAGCTAGATGTGAGGCTCAGTGCTGTTATTTCTTTAGCAGCCTCCCAGGTGTCTCCACTTCAATTTACCAAGAATTTACCTTGCCACCCACTAGCTGCTGTTGCTTTCCCAAAGTGAAATCATCTTTAGCAGGACACCAGTAGCAATAGTACTGACAGGGCAGCTCACATTGACTGACTACAGCAAATGGGTTGCCTCAAAGTAGTTGTCATTATCCCATTTTACAGAGGAGAAAACTGAGGCTTGAGACAGGTTAGTCATGTGCCTAACACCATCAGGTGGTACTGAGCTGCAGAACTGGAGCCTGAGTGTCAGGGGAGGCATTGGTGAATTTCCCCCAGGTGTTTGGACAGAGTTGTGTGTTGTGAAATATTTTCTCAAGCCTGTCCATTCCTTCATACAGTGGAAGCTGGTAGGGAATCTACTCTGTCTGACCCTCTGCAGAAGGGCAAGGTTATAGATATATCAGAAATGACTCCACCACCCTGAGTCCCTGGTGTGCTGATTCCTGGGCCTCACTCCCAGATGATCTGATTCACGATCATCTAGAGATTTGCCACATTCACGGGTTCCCTGGGAGGTTTTGATATGGGGGCAGGACATAAAAGTGCTTATAGCTGGGACCTCTGTGCCAATAAGCCAAGGAAAGCCCTTCCTCCAAGGACCAGTGAGGAAGGACCCCAGACCAGCACATGGTTGGGGAGTCAGGCCCATCTCTTTCAGCACAGCTCACCAGTTGCACCTCATAGACCTAAATCAGACAGGGAGGACTTGAGGTCAGAATCCTGTCTTGTTCAGGTTCCTGAGGTCAAGAACCCATGGTGAGGAAGACTGGGCCTCTCAGCCATGGACTCCTGGACCCCCCAGCTCCCTGCACATAGCAAGCCTGCCCCCAGCGTGGGCTTACCACCCACCTCTCAGCATACATGGGCCTGGCTGATGTGAAGGCTGTTAAGAGTCTTTGTGGGATGTGTTCACTCACTTGTCCTTCTTCTGGTCTCCTGGCCTCTGCAGGAGCTGCGCCAGTACCTGTCCAACCTTGCTGACCAGTGCACCAGCGAGAACAATGCGGCAGACATGCCTGTCGTCATCATCCTGGACAACCTGCATCACGTCAGCTCCCTGGGCGAGATCTTCAACGGGCTGCTCAACTGCAAGGACCACAAATGGTAAAGGCCTGAACCAGAGTGGCCACATACCACACAGAGCAGCGGGCAGGGTTGGGGGGGCATCCAGCAGTCTGTCCACACACAGACGCTGAGGGCCTCTGTGGGTATCCTCTCAACCATGACTTTGACTCAGAAAGTTCTCCTCCTCTGCCTGTCCCCACAGCCCTTACATAATTGGCACCATGAACCAGGCTACCTCTTCCACTCCTAACCTGCAGCTTCATCACAACTTCAGGTAAGACACCCCTTCCTTGTCCATTCAGGTCACAGAACCACAAAACAGGAATATGAAAAATACCTATGATGGCCCAGCAGTGTAGTGAGTTTTATTCCCAGCTGGACTCTTTTTTTTTTTTGAGACTAGGTCTCGCTATTTTTGCCCATGGAACCGCAGGCTCATGTTGCCCGGGGTACCACGGACTCAAGCAATCCCCAGCCTCAGCTTCCCAGGTAGCTGGAATTACAGGTGTGAACCACCACACCAGCTATTTTTGGGGACTAGGTCTCATTATGTTGCCCCCGAGCAGGAGTCGAACCACGATCCCCAGACCCAGCCGCAATCCATAAAGCTGTCGCTTACAGGTACACACCACTGTACTCAGCCCCTAGCTGGACTCATTTAACTCTCGCAATAGCCCCATGCAGTTGAGATTTATTATTCTCAGCTTACTAATGGGGAGACTGGGGCTCAGAGAACTGAGTCACTGGCATGAGATCACACAGCCAGTCCTTGGCGGGGCTGAGACTTGTACTCACATTGCTCTGTCAGTCCTAATGGAGCAGCATCAGAGCGGCAGCTCTGGGCACGGGTGGCACATAGTCCCCTGTGCACAGTCAGTGCCACATCTCTCTTACCCATGCGAATGTGAGCAGTGAACGTTCTTCCTTGGCAACGTCCCCACAGAGCAGGTCTCTGGACCTTTGCCCCAGTGCTGCACTGGGCTCCCCAGCATTGTACTGCCAGATTGCTTCTGTTTGCCTGGCCAGCACCAGTTGCCAGGTGCTGACTCCCAGCTAGAGCCCCCCACCCCTCTCTCCTGGACTGCAGTCACCTGGCTTATTCTCACTGACCACTCTGAAGGCATGTCTGAAGCAGACGCCATTGAATGTAAACCTTAGCTGTGATCACCAGGGAAATGTCAGCTCCTCCTAGCCCCTAGAATCACGAACACCTCCGCACCCGGGCTGGACCAGTTTTACCCATGCTTTGTCCTAAATATCCCTCGAGTTCTTGCTCGTGGTCTTTCCCCTGACTGCCATGTCATCTCCTAGTACACAGCTGCAATTATTTTCTAACCAGTATGCCTGCCTGCAACTTTCTGACCCCCAACCACCACCCCCACAGCCATCTCTGTTCCAGTAACAGCCAGAGTGAACATTCTAGAATTTCAATCTGACCATCTAACCTTCATGCTTAACTACCCTACCCCAATGACTCCCCATTGTCTCCAGAATAAAACCCAGGCCATATTCTGGTTACCCTGAACTCCTGACAGTTTCCCTAATAGTCCACACTATTTCTGTTTCTCATGCCTCTGCAAATTCTCCAGCATATTCTCTACCTTCTACCCCAACTCTTCTCCTGCCTTTCTTTATGTGTCTGTTCCTGTCATCCTTCTGGTCTCAGTCCAGACATCTCCTCTGAGGCACCCTCCCTAGTCCCCATTTTCATTGTATCTTAGTCATTTTATAGCTAGATAGCTGACATGGCACAGGGAGCCATAAACTCAGTGGTTAGAGCTCAGACACTGCAGCTGGCTTGTCTTGGTTCTAATTTTGGTTCTTCCAGATCTTGATCTTGGACAAATTGTGTATCTATAAATGGGGGTGGCAGTGAGATCTCTGTCATGGGGGTGCCATGGGAATTGTGAATCAATAAACCTGTTACTAATTAATAATTAACTATTAATAATCTGTATTATTAATATTAATAACCTGTGTTTAGAATAGCACTTGACACATGGTAGGTCCTATTTTAGTATTAACAGATATACCTGCTGTCGCGCCGATGTGCTTTGATTCTTGAGGTTAGCATTCATTTTTGTCACCATCTCCACACTGAAACGCATTCCCAACTTCTCCCAGGTGGGTGCTTTGTGCCAACCACACAGAACCCGTGAAAGGTTTCCTTGGCCGGTTCCTGAGGCGGAAGCTCATGGAAACAGAGATCAGTGGGCGGGTGAGGAATGTGGAGTTGGTGAAAATCATCGACTGGATTCCCAAGGTCTGGCATCACCTGAACCGCTTCCTGGAGGCTCACAGCTCCTCTGATGTCACCATAGGTAGGTGGGAGGCCAGAGACCTCCAGTGATGGTCTCCGGTAAGGACAGCACTGTGCAAGTCCACACCAGCTAGATGTGGCACTGCCTGGGCAGCTAGGGGGCTGGTTTCAGGCCCCAGTCACCACGTCCTGGGGTTGCTTTTCTCCCCACCTCCCTGCCCAGGGTGCTGGGCAGATCTGCCCCAGGAGAGGTGATCCAGCTGAACTCAGCAAGGAGCCCCGCTCCCAAGACTCCCTCAGCCAATAACCCCCCTTTGGATTGGCCTTAATTATCAACTTTATCAACCTTCTGACACACAGGGATTCAGAGCAGAGAAGCTTCACTCACCATCCCACCCTCCTGATACACTTACTGCGTTTGGGCGTCTTTTTTCATCCTTATCCACTGCATTTTATGGAATTGTGATCTTAGTGACTGAATTGTTCTCTTTTCATGTCACGTTGTCTCAGGAGCATTCTCTTCCTCTCCATTTTTATAACTATTTTAAAAGGCTGGAAAGAAATCAAGCCCAGGTGTCTCGTCATTGGTTTGACCACCCAGGTTCTTGTTGGTGTATGTAGCGTGCTTCCACTTCCAAAGCTCAGGATTGATAATGACACAGTGAACATCTTCTCCAGACTCCCTCTTCTGGGTGATTGCCTGGAGGAGGGTGACCCCAGGGTGGAGTCAGAGAGTCCACGTATGCACTATACCTCCCGCCTAGCTGCTGAGATCGGAGCTGTCATCACTCAGCTCAGACTGCAGTTCCCACTGATCTTCTCTGCATTGACTGACTTGCTTTGTGTCCCCAGGCCCCCGCCTCTTCCTGTCATGCCCCATCGATGTGGATGGCTCGAGGGTGTGGTTCACTGATTTGTGGAACTACTCGATTATCCCCTACCTTCTGGAAGCTGTCAGAGAAGGACTCCAGGTAAGGAGTCCACACAGCTCACTGGTCTCCTCAACATGGGGGTATATGTTCTGACAGCCAGATGAGTTGTCTTCATTGCTTTCGGGAATCTGACCAACATACAACGATGTCCCCTCAGCTGGGAGGCCGTCCGTCACTTGGCTGCAAATCCTCACTCTGCCCCTTGTTCGCTGTATGACCCCCGGCAGTATGTAGCATCTCTGGGCCACTGTGCCCTTGTGGCTAAAAGAGAAGACTTGTCAGCCAGAAAGAGTTATTGCGCAGATTAAACGAAATCATGACGGTAAAGTACTTGGTGTAGTGCATGCACAAGAAGTGGGAGCGCACGTGTGTGTAGCCCTTCACAGTTTGCAAAGTATAGTTTGCTGTTTGGCTCACGCTCTGCATTCATCCTGGGATTTAGCTAGAGATGATTTTGTCTTCATTTTTCAAAAAGGAAAATTGGAGTTTGAAGAGAGTAAGTGACTTGCCGAGGTCATAAATGGGAAACTTGGGCAAGCTGAGGATCGAGTCCAGACCTCAGACTTCAATTTCAGATTCTTAGCCCTCAGGCCTGTGACATTCACTTCCTGACATCAAACCCCTCAAGGGGGATCCTGGAAGAATGTGGAGCGCTCCCAGCTCCCTGCCTTGCAGCCACTGGGCAGCAGAAGCCCTTCCTCACTCAGCCTGGGGTTTCATGCTGGGAGCAAGCATTACACTGGAGCTTGCTACACTTTACTGTTGCACAGGGGGCAGTCTTAAAGGTATACAGGCTCCCAGCTCCCACATGGCATCATGAGCAGGCATCGTGCTCACCTGAGTAATCCAGGGTGTCAGTTCAGCAGTTCATTTAAAGGGCAGCTCTGTTTCCTAGGTCTGGTGATGGGAGACAGCGCTGTCATAGGCCCATGAGGGTGCAGGAGGGCCACCGCCCATGTGCATGACAGTGTGAAAGACTCCAGCTCTCAGTTCTGGACAGTTGGCTGAGTGGCTCCTGTTCAGCTCCTGTGTGTCTGTAACCAGTCACAAGCTGATGGGGTCCAGAGGTGCTACTGTCACCAAGAACTCAAAGTGAACAGTTCTGGGCCCCTTGTGAGGGGCATTTCATTAAACTGGAACCCATACACTGCAAAATTCAAGCCACCATGTTGAAATAAGTGTGTAGTGTAGAAAGTACAAGAAACTAAGAAGTCCCTGAGCAGCCCCAGCCCCAACTCATTGGCCAGCCGTGGCTGAAGATCATGTACTCAAGACTACATTTCTTTCTTTCTTTTTTTACTGTTTATTTTATATATATATATATATATTTTTTTTTTTTTTTTAAACATCGTTATCTACTCTGGGGTTCTCCCACACTTTTTCACCCATGAACCATCACTTTACTCTTTTGTGTCCCTCCCACCTCCGATTTCCCCTCCCCCCATGCTCTATGCTTCAATTTGGCTAAAAATTAGTTTTAATTTTTCTTGTCAGATTGTTCGCCCTTTGTGCTTCATATAAGGGAGACCATCCAGTATTTCTCTCTTTCTGGCTTATTTCTGCTAGCATGATTCCTTCTAGCTCCATCCATATTGCCACAAAGGACATAAGTTTGTCTTTCTTGTTTGATGAATAGTATCCCATTGTGTTCATATACCACAGCCTTCTGTACCAAGGCTGCATGTCTATTAAGTGTGACTTTCAGTAAGAAAGATAGAAAAGATTTTAGATCTTTGCAGTAGAATCTCTGCTGCAGTCATTGACCTGGGCAAGTGGGCCATAATTCAGTCTGTCCCACCTGGTTGCTTCTTGTCATCCATTCCACTCAAGAAGTCTCTCCTATTCTCCATACATGGCATCTAGGGACAGTGGTGTGACCAGAACCTTTAAACTCACACAGCTCAAGAGAGAGAGGGAACTGCAGTAGTGGGGGTTTGGGAGGGTAGGGAGGGAATGCACCATTTTTGTTTTGCCTCTCAGTTCTCCCACTGTCTGCTGCTTCGCTTCGGGTAGATTTTTGGGTGAGGGATGGAAGCAAGAGTATACTGGAAAGGACTGCTGGGCTCTGTCCATAAAGACCCTCCCTGTCCATAGAGGTGCTGATCTAGACATGGGGCTGTCTGTGCTCTGGCTTCAAGCTATACCTCACCAAAGGTAGACAGTACCAGTGCCTTGCTTCTTTGGAGCTAAACTTCAGAGAGGCCTTGTGGGCATGACTGTGAAAATGGACTCTGAACTTTCCCGTCAGGATATGGTGCTGATAGAGCTTGTCCTAAAGGAGATTCAGGAGGAGATTGGTAGGAGATTCACTACCAATTTGGTAGGAGATTCACTACCAAAAGCAAGGAGGCTATAGGTTGAAAAAGCCCACCAGGAACAGAGATATGCCACCATCCCATAAGATTCACCAGTGTGAGGCAAGAAGAGTCATCTGAAGGATAATCTCTCCAGAGCATGAAAGCTACAAGGAGAACAAGAGAGTTCATTAACATTTGACCAAGTAGCTCAAAAGTGAACCAGTCTACTCTAAATCGGTGACCTCCCCATTCTTATGAGCCTGGGAGACCCAATGTTGGGCTGATTAATATGGAAAACTGGTATGTTTTCCATGCCTCAATTTTTTTTAATTTAATTTATTTATTTTTATTCTTTAAATCACATCCTCAGTAAATGGTTTTGGGGATACCTCCCCCCATCTGGTGCCCCCCTCCATCCATGCCTCAATTTTGAAGGGATGCTTCTACCATTTATTATGGGCCTACTATGTGCCAGATGCTGCACTAGGGGCTTGACACATATGATCTCATTTAGTGCTAACAGCCATGAGCACCCTGTGAAACCAATGTTCCAGGAGATTCAGTGTCTTGCCCTACTTTATTCAGCAGGTCCATCTGGTGCTCTGGTACTTCTGGAATTTTCAGGCTGTCCTGAGAACCCCTTAATTCTACTCAGCAGCCAAGGGTAACTCAGGGAACAAAGTCTTGTGTTTTATATAGTGGGGTTCACGAGGGTAATGGGATGTGGTTCAGAGTAGGTAAGCCCTTGGCCAAGGTCATAAACTAAGTGATGGAATCCCCAGAATGGGCCCTGACAGAACAATCAAAGGTGGTGGCAACTCAGACCTTGCTGCAACCACTCCTGCTAGCACATCCTGGCTTGGAGGACAGCTGGTGTTGCCCCCTAGTGGACGCCAGGTATCTCTGCAAGTTTCAAAGTGTGTGTCTTCCCTATAGGATGCATGGGTGTGTGTGTGTGTGTGTGTGCACATGTGTGTGTGTGTGTGCACATGTGTGTGTGTGCACATGTGTGTGATGTACAGGTGCTCCCAGTAACTCCATGCATCCCTTGCAGTCATAAGGGTTACCGTGGCCCAGATTTTCATGTCTGGTATCTTGGATACCTGTTCCTGACCTGCTGGGAATGCCAGGTTCCCCATGCCTTGGGAAAGTGAATGTTGTATCTGTCTGTCCTGCTGTCTCTGCTGCTTCCCAGAGTGCCCCAGAGCCCCGTGGAAGGGTGAGGACCTTTATGATATTCCCTCTGCTGGCGGTAGTACTTAGCCAACCATTCATCACCTGGATTTGAGCATATCCAGCGGCAAGTAGGGAGGCTTGTAAAAATATTTTCTGTTCTTGCAGATGATGTTAACTGTGCCTGATGAGCATTTGTCTTATGACTCAGTCCCCAGTCCTGTTCCCCTTTGGAGTCATCATTAAACACTT
The DNA here is from genome assembly GCA_004024945.1 of Uropsilus gracilis. NCBI lineage: Eukaryota > Metazoa > Chordata > Mammalia > Eulipotyphla > Talpidae > Uropsilus > Uropsilus gracilis. Next base: position 10,214 of record PVHY01015626.1, on the reverse strand, counting down.
GCCAAAGTGTCTCATGTCAACAGAGAAATTCAAAAGACCTTTGTCCCCAGATGAAGGAGGAGAGCTTGGGGCCTCTTATCAGATGACCCAGCCTGCTCCGAGTCCCTGGGAAAGTCTCCCACCCCTAGGCCTTAGCTTCCCAATTTGTAATCTCAAAGTATTGGGTTTGCAGAGTGTTTTTTCAGACTGACTTCTTTGGAGCCCAGAAATTCCTCAGACTATTCAGTGGCAGGCATTGAGTGAGGGGAGACAAGCAAACACGAAGACTACTGGTTTTCTCTTCAAGGACTTGATGAGCAGACAGGATAGTCACTTTCCCAAGGCATGGGGACCCTGGAATTCCCACCAGGTCAGGAAGAGGGCCAAGACATCCAAGTTGCAGCCTGTGTTCCTCTGCAGCCCTGAGCATCTCCTCATCCAAGCTGGAGGGTGGAAACAGAAGCCATGTTGTCGGAAATGAGCCTGTGGTTCAGCCCCACACATGTGAAGTCTGGCTTAGGAAAGGTGGCCCATTTCCATAGCGAAAGCCCTTGGAGGGAGAAGCTTCTGAAAACTTCAGGAATGTGTCTAATCTGGAACAGACATCTTTGGTCCTAAATCTCCCCAAATGCTTCTATGTTGTCTGTCTCCCTGACCTGCACACATGCACTCACACAAATATACACATGTGCATATATGTACGTCCTTTCACCTGACCCCTTCCTGCTCAGACTTGGGGTTGCCTACAGAACATCAGGCCTGAGACTCGCCCCTGCCCCAGGTTAAGGAAGATTTAGCAACAGACAGGGCCGGAGCCTAGACAGGATGGGCGTTGGTGTCTGAGAGCACAGTGAGGTCAGAGGAGGCTGTGTGTGTATTGAGTGCAGCAGACACTACTGAAAAGATGGATGGCCCATCTGCAGTGCAGGCGGAAATCACACATACAGGGCAGAGGTGGCTGAGACAGTCAGGAGACAGCTGGGGGGGACAGCAAGCTCAGCCCAGGCTGACGTGTCCTTGTCTGGTGGGCAGCCTGGTCTGTGTCTCCCTGCTCCCATCTGGCTGAGTCATGAGGTTCCTGTGTCTACCAAGTGGTTCATCATGGAGTCAGGCAGGAATGGGGAGGGGAAGCCTGGCACTCAAATTTAGCTTCAGCTCTTTCACAGCGGACTATTCTCTTTAGACCCTGGTGTCTCTGAGTGGAAAATGAGGGAGCCAGCCTAGGTGACCCCAGTTCCTTCTAGCTGAGGCAGGCTGTGACATTGAAAGATGTGGTTTTGTCAGAGCTCAGCTCTGTTTTACAGTAAGCACTTTGCTCACTCTCCCCTCAACTACAGGCAGACAGGTCATAGACCAGCAGACTGTGGTCCAGATGTCATTCCACTCAAGGGCCCTCTTGCCTCTGCTGTGGTTGAGGAGTCTCTGGTCTTTGTGCCCTGAGTCTTCTGTAGAGGGAGTGCATTCAGAAGCAGCCAGCACTGCTCAGAATGGGCATATCCTGTCTGTGAGCACATCCATCACATCTGCCTAGGTTCCAGGGATCCATGAACTTGGATTCTAGTTCTTCCTCTTCTCCCTGTTCCTCATCTGGGAGGCTGCTCTTGGAGTCACATGGGGTTGAGATAGTGATAGTGCTAGAGAGGAGAGACAGACCAGCTGCCCCAGAACATAAACAGAGCTTGCCTTGGAAAGTGATCAACTTTTCTTTCATGTATGTCTTCAAATGCAACTAAAAGACATCAAAATTCCTTTATCACTACCTATTCAATTCATTAAAGGAGCTTGGAGGCGGATACTGGTCTTACAAAGTTAAGTGATAATATCAGTTTCTGAGCCAGGCATGGTGGCTCATGCCTGTAAGCTTCAGCCTATGAATCAGCTGGGGCTAGGGATCATGGTTCGAGTCCCGCTCAGGGCAACACAGCGAGACCTAGTCCCAAAAAATAGCTGGGCATGGTGGCGCACGCCTGTAATCCCAGCTACCTGGGAAGCTGAGGCTGGGGATCGCTGAGTCCATGGTACCCCGGGCAGCGTGAGCTGTGGTTCCATGGGCAAAAATAGCGAGACTTAGTCTCAAAAAAAAAAAAAAATCAGTTTATTTTAAGAACCAGTTAGTTTTGGTGGACAATTTTGAAAAATACACAAGGGAGGAAAAGCACTATTCCACTGCCTACAGTGACCTGTTACAATTTTGAAAGTAACCCAGATGTCTATAAAGGGACTCTGGAAACCAACCCTCTTTAAGAAGTGGGGTGTCATTGGACTAGGGTCATTCGTGACCTCTACCTGTGGTACTGATGACCAGCACCCCTCCAGTAGGAGGTACTCTTTGCATGGGTACCCCCAATACAACATGGAGTTGGCTCCAACAAGTTGGTAGTCAGCACCTCTTTCTAGTTCCAAATTCAGTGATATCTGTTGGTAGTTTGAAACTGACCCACAAACGGAGTATTTACACCATGGAAATTGGCGGATAAGTCTATTAGGTTGTGTTTTCTTCCCGCCGCCTTCCCCCCCACCCCAGAAAACACTTTTCAAATTGGATCAACAAAATTTAGAGTTTAGGGTGACATGGCGAATCATTGGTAGAGCTGAGTTGTGAACCCCAGTTAAGCTGACTCCTAAACTGACCCAAGGTCATGCTGTCCTCAATCTTAGCACATCAAGCTGCCTGCACCTTGAATAATTGCCTTACAACAGAATTCTGGATGTGCAGTTAACGGGGAAGTGTAATGCTGATTGCAGGGCAACTTATTGGGAAGCTACAATCTCAGGACTGTAGAAGAGATCTCAACCCACTTCTAAACTGTTCCTTTGTTTTCAGCTATATGGTAGAAGGGCTCCCTGGGAGGATCCTGCCAAGTGGGTGATGGACACATACCCGTGGGCAGCCAGCCCCCAGCAGCACGAGTGGCCACCCCTGCTGCAGCTGCGGCCTGAAGACGTGGGCTTCGATGGCTACTCCTTGCCCCGGGAGGGCTCAGCGAGCAAGCAAGCGCCCCCAAGCAGTGCTGATGGAGACCCGTTGGTGAGTTCTTAGCACCCAGAGCAGTCCCCATTCGGCAGGCATGTGCTGCTTATGGGGTCTGATACCAGACTCACTGACTACACGGAGCCAACTGAGTCTCAGTCTTAACTGTTATGAAAGATAGAACTTTCCAAGATTAGGGCCATTTTTGCACGGTTTTCTTTCATGGTTTTAGTTTTTATCTAAAGCCTTTAACCCAGCCAGGCATGGTGGTGCATGCCTGTAAGTGGCAACCTAGGAGACCAAGGCAGGGACCAGGGATCGCAGTTTGAGTCCCGCTGCAGGTCTATCTGGTATCCCTCCATGACTCTTGTCTGTGATTAGAAGGCCACCTGCTATGCTGTTCCAGGCATCCCTCCTGGCAATAACTGAGCAGGGGCAGGGATCTTACAGTCAGGTAGGGAGAAGGGCGGTGGGTAAACAGGCTCACAGAGGTCAAAGAAGTCAGAATACTGAAGCCATGGTGGGTGAAATGAGTTGAGCCCTAGCTGCTGACTCACTCCACCATTAAGGCAAGAAAGGCCCTTTAAGAAGAACCAGAGCTATAGAGGGAAATGCTATAATTATGGTACCCTCTGCCAATATAAGACATTCATTGTAACACTGTGAAATTAGTCCTAACAAATCAAAAGCCCTATAAAATAAGGTGAAAGCTGTCTAGCAGATCCCCACCTCCCAGCCCATTTAAATCACCATTATCATGCTTTAAACTTAGCCCCAAGCTCTCTTGGCACTTAAGGAACAGGAAAAGTACAGCAGAGTGTGTTCCTTGCATGACCTAATGAGAAGACTCCTAGGAGATACAGCAGGATTAAAAGACAACACTAGGGCTTCTGTGCTGCCCCTGGTGACTAATTGATTTGCTAAACAAAAAATCAAATAGGTGCTTTGGGTCGCCTGCCATCCTCCTGATTGGTGGCAGGGCACTGGGGTGCTTTTGAGGCTTCTTTAAGTGAACTATTTTTAAAATGCGTTCATTATTTGTCTCACTATGCACAGTCTAATTTGTGGCATTCATAACGATAGTTTTACAGAGGAAAGAATTCAACTTTAAAAAGTCATTTCTAACATTAACTTCTGGTAAGAGCCAAAGTCAGGGAGATATTTTTGTGAGTGCAGACTCATGAGATTTTAAATAAAAATGGAATTTAGACTGTCTAAAGGAAAAAATAGTTCATCCCCAGACATTCATTTCTAAACCAAAAAATGTTTGGATTACTGATTGAACACAGGAGTTTAGGTTAAATCTGAAATTGTCAGAAGTTATACAAAATTCTCCTTTCAATCCCAAGTCTCCAGAAATGAACTGTGCCAGTCTAGCTACCCTGCCCTCACCAAGTTAGATATTTGGTGTTTCTCCAAGTCCTGTTCACTGTGCTCAGGGCCATAGGTCTGTTCCAAGAGAACAGGATTTCCTTGCTTTTTTTTTTCAGACTATATACTAAAAGTAATTCAGCAGGAATGTTTGATGAGTGAATAAACAAGCCCATCTGCATTGTCCACTGTACCTCATGCACCTCTTCTTTGTTGGTCATGACTATATAGACAGACAACTGATGGTGCTTCTGTGGTTTGGCACCCCCAGGGAGTCTATTATGCTAAGCATCCTGTGGAGCAGCTAGACAGGAAGTGGACCCATGACCAGCTGCACCATGTCCTAACTTTCACTTATGGAGACCCTCAATAGCTACGTAAAATACACACACCATCTATTTTTATATAAACAAAAGTTTTTTGCTCCCCTCCTCCATTCCCAAGCAATGACCAATAGATTGTAGAACAAGAAATATTATAAAGACCACTGTCTTTAAACCCATTCAAGTCAATGAAGATGATGGGAATGATGACTGCAGATCATAGTTATTGAACACTTACCCTCCTCTAAGGACTTGGTACACTTGTCCTTTTGTTCCCTACTTTTATTCCCATGAGATAGGTGCTATGTTCTTTCCACTTAGTATATTAGAAGCTGTTGGCTCAGTTATGTCAGATAATTTGCCCAAAGATTCCTGAATTAGGATCCAGGCTTCTCAGCATTAATGGACCTGCTGTTGCCGGTGCTCACTTCCTGTAAAGACCTGAACAGTGCTGGGATACAGGCAGCCCAGGCTACCATAAGGCCAAAGCCAGGAGTACAGATGACCTTAATGCTCATCCAAGGGGAATCCTGTGCTTTGGAGTCAGTGGCGTTGATGCACATGTTCTGGAAGCAGACACCAGATCAGGATGAGGGCTATGCTAGGGTAAGATGTACCCCTCCCAAGTGAAAAAATACCAATATTTAGACAGCTTCCTCTTTATTTGGGGGACTCTGTATTTTTATTTTTATTTTTTATTTATTTAGTTAGTTTGGTTTTTTGTTTGTTTTTTTTTTGAGACTAGGTCTCGCTATTTTTGCCCATGGAAACACAGGCTCTCGTTGCCCGGGGTACCACAGACTCAAGCAATCCCCAGCCTCAGCTTCCCAGGTAGCTGGGATTACAGGCATGCGCCACCACGCCCAGCTATTTTTTTGGAACTAGGTCTCACTACTGGCCCCAGGCAGGACTTGAATCGTGATCCCTAGCCCCGGCCACTTCCTAGGCTGAAGCTTACAGGCACGAGCCCCCATGCCTGGCCCGGACTCTGTATGTATTGAGACAATTCACACCATAACATTGCAGGCCAGGTATACTTCTTAATCACTTTTGAGCAGTGAAGAACCTGAGACTCAAAGAGGTGAAGGAATTTGCCTAGGGCCAAACTGCAAGTAAATGGGTCAAGATATGAACCCTGGAAGCCTGACTCAGAGCCCATGCTCTCACCACTGCTTCCGGGCCATAGGTCTCTGCTATGGGCCACAGCCCCAGGATGAACCTAGAATTACAGTTCTGAGGCTTTGAAGAGGCCAGGGGTGGTCAGCAAACTGGACTGACAGCCTCTCCCCTCTGTCCCTAGATGAACATGCTGATGCGGCTACAGGAGGCAGCCAACTACTCTAGCCCCCAGAGCTACGACAGCGACTCCAACAGCAACAGCCATCATGACGACATCCTGGATTCATCCCTGGAGTCCACACTGTGATGTGAGCCCAACCCCAGAGCCCGCCCTGCCCCTTCTCATCCCACCCCACCCCCATCCTGCATACCATCCTGAAGATGACCTCCTGAGCCAGCCCCCAACTGCAGGGACACCAAGACCCCTCTTCCTCCAGCCTTGACTTGGGGACAGGCGTCCTGGGCCAGTCCCAGGGACCCCTTCCTTCTCCAGTGAAAACTGCACTACCTTCTGTTTTATGGGAATTATTGTTTTGCCTTGTTGCTGTGACCTTCCTAAGACGCTAAAAGATACTTCTCGGGAAAGGACCATCACCACTGAAATGAAAAAGTTTAAAAACAACAAAAACTCACTTGAAGCTCTGAAACCAAACAGCATGGGCCACCAACTGCCCAGAGACAAGAGACAGAGCAAAGCTAGAAAAGCTAGAAATGCCGACAGCGCGACGCTCCAGCCTGACCTACCCCACCCCCACCACACCAAACCCAGCACCCTACAGCCCACCACTCCACCCCCACCCCCTCCACCCCACAACAGGCCTGAGAGGCCCGAGCCAATGGAGCAGACAGGCACACCGCAGAGCTACTCGCAGGAACCCTGGGGAAAACAAACCAAGCTTTCTGTTTTGTTCTGTTTTTTTTCAAACTGGTGCTCTCCTTACCTGAGAGGTATTTCGTCCCAGCTCAACAGGACCTTTCCGACCCTCCAGAGAATCAGAGAGTGAGGGAAGAAGCGAGAATGTGGGTGAGCAGACGTGGCTCTCCGTGCAGACCAGCCCGTGTCTGTCTCCTTCCGGTAGAGAAATGAATCAGGTTTCTTTTCTGCAAACACTGTGTACAGTAAACATTGTTCTACTTTGGAGAACTGATAATAACCCTTTTGGAAAATGAGGTTGAGTTTTCCCCTTTTTCTGACTCTGATTTTCAAGATTTTTCCCCCATCCCCTCTTGGTCCGAATCGATCCTTTGGCGAAAGTAAGAACTGCAGGAGTTGTCCGGTTTGGTCCTGCCAAGTTTTGCTTTTCAGCTGCCCATCCTCACAGTTTGACATGCTCGCCTCTGCTGCGGGGGGTGGGGCAGCGTGTCCTGGGCCTAACCGGGATCCCACCCTCCGCTGACGGCCCAGCAGCACCTCGCTCTCCCTTCTCATCTGCGAGGCTTTGGCCTTGCGCCAGCCCCAACCTCAGGTGGGGTGGTGAGGTCACCTCACTGAAGACTGCACTTTCCTCAGAACCAACGGGAAGCAACTCATCCGGGGCTAGGCTGGCCGCTTCCTGCCAGCAGCCCCATCCTCCATCCTGACGGCCCAACCTGACCTCTTCGGTGCTGACCTTCCCAAAGTGATGCCTTACTGGTTTTGTATTAACCGTGTTCATTTCTGAGTGTCGTGCCTGCCTGGGGTCCCTTTATTTTTGTTGTTTTCCCCATCAGAGCAAACAGGGCTAAAAAATGTCATCTACTCATGAGGAGAACTCAAGTTGCTGTGACATTTCTCATCCAAGAGACTCGTGTGTGTGGATGTGTGACCATGGGGAAAAAAAAGGGGGGGGGGGAATCCTTTTTTTTTTTTTTTTTTAAAGTTCTTAATTAGTCTCCAGCTAACACTCTGGCAGTGACCCATCTTGGGCAGTAAAAGGCCAGCATCCTTTCAGGCCTTTGCAGCCTCGTCCCAGCCCGGCCAGTGTGTGTGTGTGAAGCATACTGGTGTTTCTCTGACAGTGTGGAATCTTTGAGTTGTTTTTCTTTCATAAGGAGGATCTTTAGGGGCCCCCACTCGGGGTACCTGTGTTCACAATCAGGGTTTTTATTCCATCTGTTAATGAAGGGTCCATCTCTTGACCGTTTTTTTCTTCTTTCCACAAGAGTTTGTGGAAAGCAAGGCATTGACTGTGTCTCACTTTTCTTCCTCCCTGAAAGGAAAAGAGGAACGCATGCATCCTCCTAACTGGCGAATGGACCCCCTCTTAATACTGTCCCTGCTTTCCGTCTTAGTAAACTCACTCTCTGCTAGACCTCCATGACTCATCTAAGTGTATCTGTGTGTCCTGTTTGGTTTTATTTTTTTGATAGAATTCTTGAACCATATATTTAGCCTGTGACCACAGGCCAAACCCTGAGCCTTCTGGTAAACCCAAAGGGTGGTCTTGTCAATTTATCTCCCAGCGATGCCCTTACACTCTCATACTGTGAATTTGGGAGGAGGTAGAATTGACTTCTCTTCGTGGGCAGTTTTCCCAGTCACCTTGTGAGTAGACACCTGCCAATCTTGTTTGACACTCTTTTTTTTTTTTAATTGACACCCTCTTCTCTTTCACCTCTCCCCTCTCACACAGACTTCCCTCCCACTGGGTCCAGGCTCAGAACCAAGACCTCTGTCCCTGGTGCTGTCTGACTAGTAAACAGTGATTTCGAGGGCAGGGCCCTGGTAGGAGTCACAACTCAGTGTCCTTCCTAGCGTTTCGGGAAGCAGGGTTGTCACATATGCAGATTTATTATTTCGGTCATATTTTACTTTTGTATCACTCACCTTTGACAAAGTGACTTTGTACTCATTTAGGGCTCTGTTGAAAATGCTTCCATTTTGCCTTTTTCTACAGTTAGGCTAATTTTGAAATGTATGAAATTCTATGCAACATTTATGTTGAGTTACCAATGGAAGCCAAAATATTTCTTCCCAGACTGCCAAGAATTTTACAGACCATAAATGAGATGGGAATGCCTTTTAATTTAAGGTGGTGGGTGGGGTGGGGTTGGGAAAAGAGCTAGACTTGCCTAGACCTTTATTGTACCTTGGGGACAATTTTTTTATTTTATCCGTTGATGCTTAAACTTCAAGATTTTGTGTGTTCAGATTTGATCATGGCAAAACTACTTCAAAAGGAAAAAAGTAATCCAATATTTGTGGATATTAAATGGAAGGTTTGCTGTTTTGATCTTGTTTCCAGTGGGGCAGTTTATGAAATATGTTCTATAAGATGTACATTTTTTCATTGTAACATAGAAATTGTAAATAATTGATTAAAGTGCTGCATTTTGATGAATTTTTTCTAGCCATTTTTAAAGAGAAAACTAGGAATTGAGTATTTTGTGTACGGTATGTTCCCATCCTCCCTCCTCACCCTTCTTCCCTATTTAATTTTCATTTGTCATGAGGTTTTTGGATTTGGCAATGATCTGCTGGAGATCATGCCCCACGTCATAGAGAATAAAGCTGATGATTGTACCAGTCTTAAATTATTCATGATTCAATAAAATTGATGCTTATTTATTCAGATTAGTAGTTTGGTTTTTCTGTGCTAGAACAAGTTACCACCAGAGTTCATTTCTTACCAGAAGCAAGTCCTTCTTGTTTGGATGCAAAAAAAAAAAAAAAAAAAAAAAACAGGGAAGGCCCAAAACACTTTAAAGTCCATCCTTGCCACCTTGTCTTCACTACCCCACCCCAGTTTCCTGTCTAAGTTATTGCTGCTTATGTGGTGCTCATTAGAAATGCAGGATCTCCAGGCTCCACTCAAATTTTATGAGTCATTGGGGGTCTTGTGGAAATGCAGATTCTAATTTAGAAACCCCAGGGTGTAGCCTGAGATTCTTGGTTTCCAGCACGTTTCTAGATGATGCCAGTGCTCTCACTCCTATATCACGTTTTGAGTAACTAGCCCTCCTAGTTGGCAAAAGAGATTTTTTTTAATGTGCTAAGTACTAATTTCAAATGTTTTTTTTCCAAGTGTTCCAATACAACCTGTGAAATGACTCTGAGAAAGCAAATATTTGTACTCACATTTTACCAGTGGAAAAAAACATCCTTGGGGAGGCACCTCAGTGCCCCAGTATAGAATAGAGAATCAAGAAGGTGTGTATACTCTATATGCATAGTATACAATGCAGTAGTGTTACTGACCCAATACTATTCAGCTATTGAAAAAAGGAAAACTCATAGCATTTGCTGCAATGTGGCTGGAACTAGAAAGACTTTACTAAGCAAAGTGAGCCAAAAGGGGAAGATAAACAGTAGATGCTATCACTTACATGTGGAATAGAGAAAACAAACTAAGGGACAGCCCAAGACAGATTTTAAGACAAGCTCTCAAAAGTTGATCATAGATCTGAGGCATCGAGGGGGAGCTGTGAGAACATAACAGACTATGGAAGAGAACTGTGCAGGCTTGGCGGGG